>BMAO01020282.1:0-32926 GCA_019973975.1 Trichonephila clavata
AATAAAATTGAAGTGTTGTTTGTAATTTCAAATTAGCAGCTTTTTACTTAATGCACTAAAAGTATATACGGTACTCATAACAAAAAACCAATTTTTAAAATTTTTGTCTGTCTGTCTGTCTGTCTATCTGTCTGTCTGTCTGTTTGTTCCGGCTAATCTCAGAAACGGCTGGTGCGATTTTAAAAATTCTTTCACTAATGGAAAGCTACATTAACGGGGAGTAACATAGGCTATATTTTATTCCCGTATTCTTACGGGAACGGAAACTATACGGGTGAACGTGAAACTGAATGCCAAGATGAACGCCAAATTGAACGCCAAACTGAGCTAATGAAGTCGTTGTTTTGGTTACTGGCGACCGATGCTGTTCATGAGACATAATAGTGTTACGCGCACATGATAATACGCTGACACGTGCCATAATTTTTTTTTTTTTATGAAAGGAGAATCTCACTGTTCAGTTAAGTAGAGCATCGGCTGTTTCGGATGCACTTTTAAAAATAATAAATCAAGGCTTCATAAGCAAAAAGCAATGCAAGAAACAAAAAATTGATAAGTTTTACGGTTAGTTTTAATCCTTTCTTTTTTTTTATTTACATTTTTAGTCACATTTAAACAATAGTTATTATAATCCCAATCTATATCTATACAAATAAATAAATTGAAGTGTCTGTTTGTAATTTCAAATTAGCAGCAATTGTTTGCGGGGGCGGGGTTTAAGGGGCGTCAGAAATTCCGATTTTTAAGTTATTAGACGTACAGTCTTGAAACTTAGTAAGTAGATTCCTCTCATAGGGTAGAGATACGCTACAAAATGGGTTTCGTGAACATTGCCCTCAAGTGGCGTTGCGGGACTTAAGGGGCGTTATATATAATTATTTCCATTTTTAAACTATTAGACGCACAGTCTTTATATTTGATAAGTAGATTTCTTTTATAGAGTAGAGATCAGCTATAAGAAGGTTTTGTGAAAACAGAACTCTAAATGGCGTTGCGGGGGATTTAGTGGCGTACTAGATAAATATTTTCGTTTTTAAACTACTTCACCTCCCTGCTTGAAAATTGGTAGGAATGTTTCTTTCATGGAGTAAGTATTCGCTACAAAACAGGTTTGGGAAAAATTGACCCTCAAGGGGTGTTAAGGGCAGATATAAATAATTATTTCCATTTTTAAACTATTAGACGCACAGTTTGAAATTTGGTAAGCAGATTCCTCTCATAGGATAGAGATACACTAAAAAATGTGTTTTGTGAAAATCGACCCCTAGGCCGCGTTGCGGGGGTTCAAGGGGCGTTATTGATAAATTTTTTTTGCATTTTTAATTTATTGGACGCACAGTCTTCAAATTTTTCTAAGCAGATTTCTTTCATAGTGTGCAATTCCCCTACAAAATTGGTTTTGTGAAAACAGACCCAGAAGTGGCGTTGCGGGGGCTCAAGTGGCGTTATAGATAATTATCCCCATTTTTAAACTATTAGACGTACAGTCTTGAAATTTGATAAGCAGATTCCTTTCGTAAAGTAGAGAACCGCTACAAAATGGGTTTCGCGAATATCAACTACTAAGTTTAATTTCGGGAGATTAAGAGGCGTAATTGATAAATATTTCCATTTTAAACTATTTGATCATCCTGCTTGAAAATTGGTAGGCATGTTCCTTTCATGGAATAGAGTTCCTCTAAGAAAGAGTAAACCGAAAATTGACCCCCAAGGAGGGTTGCGAGGGGTCAAGAGGAGTTACATAAAAAAATTCCTGTTTTTAATTGTTAGACCCATATACTTGAAATTTGTTAAGCATGTTTCTTTTGTTGAATAGGGATCCACTAAGAATGTATTTTAAGCAAATCAAGTTCTGGGGGTGCAGGGGGTTACTGGGACGTATTGACAAAAAATTACTTTTTGCGAGCTACAAGGACTATAATAATGAAATTTGGTTTGCATTTTTCTTTTGTCGAGTTGAAATCCGCTAAGAGCGGTTATTTTGGAAAACGGCTCTCAACGGGATTACTGAGATATTGATAGTAAAACTTTTGTTTTTTTTTCCTGTTAGATTTAGACTTGAAATTTGGCTTGCATGTTCAATTTACGGAGTAGAGATCCACCGCGAAAATTGGTTTTGCGGGAATCCACTTGGTTTTTGGGTTACGAAAGAGCAAACATCATTCTATGCTTCAATTTTAGAGATTTTTAGAAAACACAAATTAGATGAGTTCTGCCCCTTTTTTTTATCAACAGGCGACAGTTACAGGTATAAGTATATTTTTCAATACAATCGAATTCTTAATGCAGGACTTAGATATGAATAATTTATACATATATATAAGCAGTAAAAATTTATAAAACATCATGAAATTCCCAGCGAAGCGGGCGGGTAACAGCTAGTATATATATATATATATATATATATATATATAATTAAGATAATGATAAAGATAAAACAAATAATTAATTTAGAATAGTAAGAGATATAAAATTTCTAGATTAGATCCAGTCTTAATATATGTTGTCTAGAAATTCTTATATTGATTATACTAAAATGTGAATTTTTTCATAGTTATAAATTATTATTTTCCTCAGCAGTGGAAAAAATAAAGACTATTTGTAATTTGATATTTATGTCATGTATTTGTAAAAATAATGTAATTTGCCTTCGTCTTCAAATGATAATAATTCCTTACTTTGAAAAAGGTTTATTGGTGAAGGACCTCGTAATTTTGAATCTCGGTCAAGTGACGAGGACGGCATATGAGCTTCGACATGCTCGCGCCCCCTTGTAAGATTATTCCGCCCCCTAGAGGCGCGCGTCCCACAGTTCAAAAAACGTTGAGTTAATTGATTTTTTTAACTGATATTTGTTTTAAGTTCTGAAATTAAGAAAATGATCCATTCTTGTTTTGCAAGGAGAAAAGTGTTTTCCAGAACACATTCTTTTTTTCAACATTCATTTTAAAACTTTGCAGTTGGCATAATATATTCAATCTTCAGTAATAATATGATATTTTTTAAATCATTTCCCGAGTTTTTGAGATTTACATGTTTTTAAATGTTTATTAACTTTTATTAGAAAACAATGGATTAAGGAGCACATAAATTTTGTTATTTCATCATTGTCTCAATTCTATTTTAATTTTTACATGGATATTTAAACCATGTCAATTATAACTTTTGTTAAAATTGTAGTTTAATATGGTTCAAATATTGAAATATAAATTGTACAAAATGGAAATCACTCATTTTCAATGAAAAGAATTTTTACATCTTATGACCTATTTAGAAAAAAAAATTATTTAATTATTTTATACAGATGTATGTAAAGGTGTAAAAGTAATTAAAAGGAATAATATCAAGGAGGATTCAAAAAGACATTGGTTAATTCTAGAGTTTTTATTTTGATTAGTTTCATAAAAAATACTAAATTTTGAAATGTTAATTTAAGATAAATATGTTTATATCCCTAATGAACTCTTGATTGATGAATTTCCTGTTCATTCAAAGTGGTGCAGCAAAGATATCAATTTACAGTCACCCCTTTCCAGGAATCCTAGTTTCGGTTGTATAAAATTCTAGCTTTATTATGCGTGGATAATTCGAGATTTATTTTCAGCACATTTATCACCTGGAGTGAGTAAATATAAGTGTCACACTATTCAGCTACTCGTGGGCTTTTCCGAGACTGACCTCGTAATTTTGAACCACGGTCAAGTGACGAGGACAACACCTGAGCTGGCACTCCCTCTCCTAACTTCCACACCCCACAAACTGGAGAATGTTTGAGCATCGATAGATTTTTTTGTGCATTGTACCCCTACATTGCGGGTCTTCAGCGGTATTCGGCTCGAACTCATGATACGCTGGCCACGAGTCCGTTGCCTTGGTCACTAGGTTACGGCGCCCACTTTTATTATCTGGAGCAGAAATGAATTTTCTTATACTATTCAGAAACTCATACAATATCAACAGCTTTTTGCAAATCGCTATTTTTTTGAAAATCTGCAATTAATTAAATAGAAATATAATGAAAATTATGAAATGTGTAAGATACTGTACTGTATATAAGTATATATTCCCTTCCAAATTGTAATAAAATCCTTGTAACTATTTTATCTAAAAAAAGACTCAATATAAAATAATCTATGTTTTTAAAAAATAAATCATCTCTGAATATATATAAAGGAAGAAAATTTTTTCAGAAAAGCATTCGATTATTTCGAAAAATGTGAGTGATTATCTCCTTTAAAAATTAAGGTAATGATGAGATAAAACAAATAATATATATTTAGGATAGTAAGCTATTTGAGATTTCTGGATTAGTTTCTGTCTCAATGTTGACTAGACAATCTGCATTGATCGTACTAAAATGTGTGTTTTTTCCTTATTATAAATAATTATTTTGCTTTGTTCTGGCAAAAAAAAAAAAAAAAAAAAAAAAAATTAAAACTATGTTTCATTTGATACTTATGTCTCATATTTATAAAAATAATGTAATTTTGCTTCGAATTTAAATAATAACTCTTTGCTTTGAAAAGAAAAAACTTGAAATTTAACTTAGTTGACATGTACATAAAGTTTTTTTTTAATCTGATTTTGAGATAAAAAAAGTTTAAAATGTGAGTTCGAGAAATCGTTTAAGCTACCCTTTAAATTACACTGGTAATATTTTCAGAAAACAGCAACACTGAAATGAAAACCCGAATGTCAGGAATACAATGTATTACTACGCGGAGATTTCTCTGAGGAGAATCGTATCGCATTGGTTACTACAAACCGGTTCCTCTCAAGGATACGCCTTGGCGATCGATCTTCGGCTAGAAAAGAGGATTTGGTGGTAGAAAATCCAGCCCACGTTATTGAAGATTTCCCGAATGTTTTTTACCTAATTATACCATATTCATATTTTGCACAGAATTTTTCACTTATACTGAACCTAGATATTTTACATGGAGGTATTACTTTAAAGATATACTATGGAGGCATCCTTGCAATGTCACTCGCCGAATAAAATTAAGGAGCTTTGCGCAACACTTATTTCATCTTCGGTCTTTCTAATACTCAAACCTTTTGGAATAAGTACAGACTACATGGCGGAAGTTATTTTGCGACGAAAAACAACCAAATATACCTTTCAATGAACACATCTACAACGAAACACAATAAAGGTTTTCAGAATGGTCAGGAAGAAGCTACATGATTTTGGAATGGTTAGCCCTAGACGTGTAGACGGAAATTGTCTTCGAAAGTGAAATTACTTGAGAATTAAACTACGATTTTATAGCATTGCAACATGAAGTAACAAAATTCATCCCTCAATTAACTCCAGAACAAAGTCACGTTTTCCAACAAGTGTTACGCAAAATAGAATCCGGCAGTGGTGTACTCTTTTTTTCTCGACGCCCCTGAGGAACCGGAAAAACGTTTTTGCTAAACTTATTATTAATGACCATCAGATAAACCTAGAAGATAGCAGTTGCTATGGCTTCTTCTGATGTAGCCGTGACTTTACTGACCAACAGTCGTACTGCACATTCCGTTTTAAAATTATAGCTTAATCTTGCATTTGAAGATTCACTCATCTAAAATTTCAGAAAAAATAGCTCTCAAGGTAGGATGCTTCCACAATGTAAGCTTTTTGTGAGGGATGAAAGTAAGATGTCTCACAAGAAAGCTATAGAAGCGTTAAATCGAACTCTTCAAGATTTATGAGATAGTACAGAATTATAGGAGGAATGGTATTTATTATATTTTGGCTGGTGAATTCAAGCTTATGGGGAAAAGTTGAAAAATTCAGTCTGAAAACGAATATGAGAGTGCATCTTCATAATGACGTAGATTCGGAACATTATGCAGAGACGCAATTGAAAATCGGTTATAGATGTTTGGACGCAAATGCTGGAGGTTATAGTTTACTTTCAGAGAATTTTGTAATGTAGAAGAAAATGATGTAAATCTTATTGCTCAAATTTACCCAGGCTTGCAACAAAATTTAAATTGGGATCAGTGGTTGCTCGCAAGATCAATATTGGCGCCTAACAATGACATTGTCCACAAAATCAACATTGAAAATTTAAACGACGTACGGGGGAGGGGGAGAATTGAAGAAATATTTATCAATGAATGTAATCATGGATAAAGGACAAAGTACTTCATATCCCATGGAGTTCTTAAATTCACTTGAACTTTCGGTTGTACCCTCACATAGACTTCAATTAAAACTAAATGTACCAGTTATGACAAAATCTTGACGCTCCTTGACTATGTAAAGGAACGAGGCTTTGGATCACAAAACTGATGCAGAATATATTTGGTGCCAATATTTGAACATATGTCATGAAAAGGGATAGCGTTATCATACCTCGAATTCCAAGTATCCCCACTGACCTACCGTTTCAATTCAAACAAGTTCAATTTCCAGTTTTACTGTTGCTATTAACAAAGCTAACATTTGAGGTAGCAGGGGTGCATTTGGAAAAACAATGTTTTCCCCATGACCAACTATATGTAGCCTGATCGGTGTGTCCAATGCCCAAATCTTCACATATTTGCACCTGAAGGAAGAACATAGAATATGGTATACAGTAGCATCTTAGAATAATATTCTGTTTTGAGTTCTTTTAAAGAGGAATTATATATTAAATGTAGATACTTTCGATTTTTAAAAGTATTAATAGTTTAAGTTATTGAATATTTGTTGTTAATTATTATAATAAATTATGTTTTCAGTTTTTTAAAACTAAGCTCAATTTTAGAATTTTTAAATTTTATTGGTTCCAGTCAAGCAATAAAAAAGTTACCATATTATATTATTTACTTTCTAATGTTAATGATTACGACTTTGACAGTTATTTAAAGACGTCAACGCGAGTGGAGCCGTGGGTAAAAGCTAGTTGTATTATAAAATAAATATAACTGAAAAAGCCAAACATATTGGATTTTATAACTTTCATTATATATAAAATTTCTACACTTTTGCTTTGCGTGAAGAAAAATTAAAGCATAAAATATTAGAAAAATAACCTAAATTTTTATATAACATGTAAATTAATTCAACTAGATTTAAATTCTATTCTTTTTTCAAAAGAATTAAGTAATATGTCAACTTATCAAGTAGTTTTTTAAAAGTACCTTCTAAGAATAACTTTCTCAATATAATATAATGTAAATTATTAATATTATATTAATACAACATTTAAGCTATTTTTTTCAACACACACATTACAATATATTGAAATCAAATATAATCATCAGGATATCATATTTTAATTGCATATTTATGCAATAGTTAAATGATTAAGCTGAGTAATCTTGTCGTAAAAAATGCTATCAATATTTTGCAAAATTATATGTGGAATTTAAAAAAATTATTTTCAGTCAAGTTTAATTAAATAGTATTTTGATGTAGAAATACAGTGGAAAATAACATATTAAAAATTACGGGCATTATAAATTTTTGTTTTATGCAAAATAAGCAGATTAAATCTCTGTTATGTGCATTCATTTCAGTCTCCATTTAAGAAAACAAAAGTATAAAAAAGTTGATTACAGAAAATTAAAAAACAAATTAACTAATTAAAATAACAAGAAAGATAATAAAACAATCAATAAAGTAAAGCAAAAAACAACAAGAAATGAAAAGTAAAAATTATCCAAAATGTAAATAAAATGCAATAAGAACTTCAGCAAAAATCTTTTGTACAAAATACAAAAATAGTATAGGACTATTCAATTATTTTAGTTTCCATATTACATAACAGATGGCGCTACCATTGTATTAAAAAAACTATCCGGGTGCATATAGCGCTATCTGGATCCACTCCTAAACACAGGAGTTTTAATTTTAAAGTATTGTTTATTATTTCTCTGGAATCTGGCTGATTCTAGAACTTTCTTTAGTGTATGTAAATTAGATACAGCGGGCGTCAGCGCGCATGCCCAGTTCTTTCTCGAATGTTCTTCTAGTGTTATAAAAGCGGAATCCCTTCAGTTGAAGGGAATTCTCTCTGTTCTAATAAATACATGTTAAATCTAACCGTGTGTTTATTTCAATCTTCGTGACAGATTTGGTGGAGGCGAGGGGTATAAACGTGGATAATAGTAATAGCCTTTGTTTAAGAGGGTTATCACCAGAATTTGGATTGTATTTCTGAGAAAGAAAAAGAACGAAAATGCAGGAAGAGTCTAAACCCACTGTAGTGACTCCTACATACCAACAACAAAGGAGCCCTTCGACCTTCCGGGGAAAGTCTGAAGAAGATCCTTTGAAATGGCTTAAAGAATACGATCGAGTGGCTAAATTCAATAATTGGGACGGTATGATGTGTGTGTACTCTAATGTTTATTTCTTCCTTGATGGCACTGCGAAGCAGTGGTACATAAACAACGAAGACTACCTGAATACGTGGGAGACGTTCAAAACTGGATTAAGCGCACTTTTTGGCGACCGTCAAAAGTATACCAGTTTTACGTATTTAAATTACGTTTTAAATTAATCTTACGGCCGCGTAAGAAACAAACTAAACCATCATTTATTCCAATAAAATTCTTTATTCATCGAACAGCAAAAAACAAAACATTATATACATTTTATCTTGTTGAGTAGTACATGAACTACTTGGCCAAACGATTATGGATTATATAATTACATTTGTTCTTGTTGAGTAGTTCACGCTCTACTTCGCCAAACAATTATGTATTATTTATTCTTATTGTAGACGTAACACATTCCCCCCTTTGAGTCAATTATGACTCAAAGAAGACCGTCAAATTCAATAAGTCCAGTTTTTGAGGCGGTTTGATCTTACGCCCACACCTCGCAAACTTACAACTGTCCATAGCAGGAGTTACTTTGGTCAACTCTGGGTTAACTTCTTAATCAGTATAGGCTACTGGCACTTCAGACAAGCTCGATGGTTCAGGAACCTCTTCCATACCAACATCTGCAATTGGAAGTTCTTCAGGTTGTATTTCCAACGGAAATAACCTTTGAACAGGCCGAATTATCTCTGCATTACCACAATTCAGCTTCAGGGTTCTAATGTTGCCATCCCGACCCGGTAATAATTCTAACACTTTAGCTAAAGGCCAATATAACCTCTTCTTGTTAGGATTTTCAACAAGGACAATTTCTCCAACTTTCATTTTGTGAGATATTGGCTTAGAGCGTTTTTGAGCCAACATTCCTAAATATTCTTTACGAAATCTACTTTTCAGATCCTTGAATAATTTGGCGCGGAATCTCACTCTTCGTTGAAATTTGGCGAAATCATTGAGATCCAAGTCTGTTACTCCAGCAGAGCTATTAGTCATGAGAAACATAGCTGGAGTACTGGCAATCAAATCCTCTGTCCTCTGAAATATAAGTTAAGGGGCGAGAGTTTATGATTCCTTCACAGTCACAGCAGACTGTGCGTAACTCTTCATAAGAGAGAATTGCTCCCCCAAAGTACGTCTCAGAAGATCATTGATGACTCTAATGAGCCTTTCCCACCATCCTCCTCACCAAGCTGCGTTGAGTGGGATGAACTTCCATTTTATGCTTTGAAATTCAGACTCGCGTTGTTATTTACTCCAGTTTAGACCTTGTAATTCTGTAACAGAACCTCTAAAATTGAATCCATTGTCTGTATATATTGTCTTCAGCCTGCCCCTACGAGCTATGAACCGACGCAAGGAGAGCAAAAATCTTTCAGTAGACAAGGAGGTTACAATTTCAAGGTATACGGCTCGGAAAACCGCACATGTAAATAAGACAATCCACACTTTATCACCATTTAGAAAGAAGAGGGGGCCGGCTAGATCACACAATACCTATTACCTCGAATACTTTTGCATCCCTAACTCGGTCTTCAGGTAAGGCAACAGGCTCACTGGCAGCTGGTCCTGTGCTGTATCGTCTACACATGACACACTTTCTAATAATCTGTCTGACAGTTCTCCTCGATTTTAAAATCCAATATTTTCCCCTTATTATTGAAAGCAGTATTTGAGTACCCGCATGACAATTAGATTTGTGCAAGTGCTCCACTAGTCGTGTGGTTAACGCACAATTTGCTGGAAGAAGGATCGGTGTTAAAAAGCAAGGATCATCCTTTCTTTCGGTAATTTTAGTCTTAACACGAAATAATCCCTCATTATCTTTAACTACATTGATTATAGGTACATTCTTTGGCTCAGGGAAACATTCCCTTTGAACAGTCCTTATAAGTGACTTTTCCGCATTCTCAAATTCTGAGTTGGATATTTCTCCCCCGTATCTATCCTCAGGACTCTTACAATTAATCTTTTTATCCATGCTACTAACCTGATTATAGAATGATAATTTGAAAATTTCTGTGCGTACCGAGGAAAGTTTTCTTTTACATTAATACTACACAATGTAACTTTTCTCCTTTCAGGCATTTACCTCTTTAACCTCGCAGTCTATTTTTGTTATTGGTCAATCCCCTGGTTCTTCTCTTAACCAGACGGGGCCTTCAAACCATTTTAAATCTAACAATTGTTGAAGAGTGCAACCCATTGAGAGAACATCTGCTGGGTTTGAAATTCCTGGGATATGTCTCCAATTTTCTTGAGAGTCTACTTCATTTATCTCTCTGACTCGATTAGATACAAATATTGACCATTCTGCACGGATCTTAATACACCACAGTGCAACCCTAGAATCTGTCCAAAATGTTGTTTTACGGTGTGGTAGATCAAGTGCTGTCCGAACTGAAAGAGCTAGTCTTGCACCAATACTACAGGCTAGTAGTTCTAACCGAGGTATTGATATTGTTTTAATTGGTGCTACTCTTGTTTTGGCTCTTATCAGATGAACTTTGTCGTAGCCTTTCGCTACCCCTATGATTATTAACTCCCCTTCGCATATTATCTAAATCTGAATATGTTGGACCCATAATTAATTACAACTAAATTAATAAATCAATCTTATTTATTTATCTTTCTTAATTGAGAAATATACAAATATTATTCAAACTATAAGAACAACAAATTACAGTGGAGTGCGAGAAGAATCCGATTATGAACGACGGAATACTAACTGAAACCACGGAGAATAACGTATACAATCAAACTACGCATTTATATCTAATTTATGAAAATAACTGACCTGATACCTTTTTCTTAAGGCAGGTTTCTCTAATTCTGGATTGCTTTAAGGAGCGGCTTCAATCTTAGATATCTTCAGTTCCGTCCCGAACCGAATTAATGAACACTTTTCAATCGTCTTCTCCCGACGAATATATTTCCACTAGATAAACTAATCTCTCAGAATCACCTTCTTAATCAACCTCGTAATCATCCTCTTTCTCTTCATTTCATTTCTCCCTTTTATATCTTTTTCGAACTCGCTAAACCCGAAACTATCTTGTTTGCATAAGTCACACTTTTGGCTCTCGGAAGATTGGTTGATATAAATAAAATATTTAAAGATTTGAGAGAAGGTTAGTGAAACGCGTAAGCACCCGTCACAACTTGAACACCATTATTGGTAACTGACCTAACAAAAATACAGTTGGCATAAGCGTTCTTAGACGTATCTACAAAAACATGCAACTCTGACTTTCAACTAACAATTATATATCTTGGAATTTCTATCTTACATGCCACTTCAAGTAACCATCTGGAAAACCTGATATACATCCCTGGGGGTAGGGGGTCATCCCAGGCCAATTTAATTTTCAAGGCTTCTTGGAGCCAAATTTTTGGTAGTAAGGTGGCGGCAGATAAAATTCCAATAGGATCGTAGAACTGTTGCACAAATGACAAAATTGTTCTTTTTGTCGTATTACCCTTGTTTTGAGGAATTTCATTTATTACCGAGCATCTAAGTGTATCTCTATCTAAGTTCCCTATTATACCCAGTAAATCTGTATCTCCCGTACACTTAGAGACACCTGGACCATGGACATTACTCTCCCAGTTCCTCAAATTGAAACACCCCTTGCTTAAGACAGTCTTAGCACTAGAAATAAAGCTCCCTACTTCCTGCTCAGTAAAAACACCACTAACACAATTATCGACATAAATTGAATGTTTGAGTTTAGAAATAATTTCCGTACACTCCAACAAAGAATGTTCAAGCAAATGATTTAAAGAAGCCGCTAATAAGAACGGACCAGAACAAACTCCAAAAACAACCCAACAGTGCCGATAAACCATTTCCCTACTATCCTCAAGAGGGTAGAAAAATCTTAAGAATTCTCTATTTTCAGGGGCTATAGCTAACTGTAGGAAGGCCTTCTCAATGTCGGCTGATAAGCCAATTGGGTACAAACGGAATCGATCTAATATGTCTGGTATTAATTCTATCAAATTGGGACCTTTATGAAGCACATCGTTAAGCGAAGGCTTACGATGCCCTAGCAGTAGCATCAAAAACAGGGTCTTATATCTTAGTCAGGTATCTTAGTGGTCTTAGCTGGTGTCAGTACGAGTCTATGAGGTAGATATCTGATTCATTATCTGGGATTCTTTCTATTATTCCTAGATTTTCCCATTCTTTGAAAACAGACACATAATCATCAAAACAGTTGGTTTCGATTATACCTTGGCAAATTTTTTGGTGTCTCTTCCTAGTCATACTTTTGTTACTCGCCAAATTTTTTCTATTTTAAACGGCAATTTTAATTGATACCTCCCGTTTGGAAGAATATCTAAATCATTTTCAAACATTTTTATGTATTCGGAATTAAGTTTCCTTCCCTTTAAATTCTCTATCGGATCTCTTATTCCAATGCTTTCCAAACTCCGCAATTCCTTAACATCTAAAGACAATATTTGATTGGACAACATACTCATGACAGACCTAGGATTCTGTTGCTTATTTATAGCAGGTAAGAACTTTGCTTTAGTATCTTTACCCATTAACGCAAAACCCAAATGTGTCTCTACCGCCGTTAAACCACATTCTAATTTAATGAGTTTCCCTGTATAAATCAATCCTAGTGCATCTGCTCCCAATAAGAGATCAATATCTGAGACGCGAGAACCCACATCCGGAACATAAATATTCTTCTTCTCTAGTTCAGAAATCAAATATTTATCTGTAATTTTTGGCAAAATGCCACAAATCTTTTCCTCCGATAATACTTCAAGCTCGCAGGAAAATTTGCCTTTGAGGCTTTTTATTTTTATATTATATTTAGAATGTTGTTTGGAACTTCATTCCCTCCCCCAAACAAACCATGTATTAAGGTTTGTTTCCCAATGGACCTCAAGCTTAACTGAGAAATAGCCCTTTGAGTTATGTATGAATTTTCTGAACCACTATCCAATAAACATCGCATGACCAGCTCCCTGTTGCCACTACTGACCTTTAGTGAAATCGTTTGCAAGTACACATATAAATTTTCCTGAGTTTGGTTAGAAAGAGTGTTACTTACAACATTTCCAATGTCAACTTTATTTAATTCTTCTTTTTTAGGGCATAACAAAATGTGATGCCATTTATCATTACAGAAGCCACAACGTAAATTTTTGTTTCGACAAAAACGGGCTGAATGTTTCTCTTTTAAACACTTGAAACATGCCTTAGATTTAATTATAACACTCTTTCTATCCACTAAAGACATTTTTTTTAGCAATGTAACATTCAGAACTCATATGATTAAATTTATTACAAAATATACAATTTTTAACTGGCCCCTCTTCCTTACCTGTGCTCACTAAAGCTGCACTTGTAGGTGGAGTATTTACATCCTCATTTCGGTGACTTTGCTCCGTTTTATTTCTGGAAATATCACGTGATTTAAAACCAGATTTTGCCAATAAAACTCTTTGTTCATCTTCTATTTCTAATCTGAGAAATTTTAACTAATGTGTTAATTTTTTACAATAAGATTCTTCTGCAGTAGAAACAGGTGGATTTCTCAGCCAAATACGGAGTATGTCCTCAGGAATGCAGGATTCTACTAAGGGTAATAACATTGTTGCATACTTGTCTGACGTCATGCCGATGGATTCAAGTGACCTTAAATGAGACTCCAATTGATCGTAAAGTTGAGTTATTTCACCTTTAGATCTGGAATTTGTGACATTCTTGATAACAAGCGACAGCAGTTCTCTGACGTAGAACTCGATTAATAATTCTTCGCGGCCAAATCTCATCCGTAAACTGTCGATGCACTTGTCATAGTTTTCCGCTGTAGGAGGATGTCCATCTACAAGATCTCGAACTCATGTTCCGACCACCATACTTTGGATCAAATATTGGAACTTATCCTCTTTATGCAAGTTAACATCTGCATGAATACGTTTGAACTGACTCCAAAATTTGAGCCATTTTTTAATGTCGCCATTGAATTTTACCAGTTCAATTTTCGGAAGTCGCATTTTCGTTTTTAGTGAAATATCTAATTGAGATGCACTTTCTTCTGACTACGCTGATGCTTGTATCATTTTTTCTAAAATATATGAATATTTACAGTACCTATCTCTGTAGATTTCTGCTTCTTCGAACGCCGTAGCAAAATCTTTGCTTAGGATAGCCGCCGAAACAATTTCTTCTAATCTTGTAAATTTATCCTGAAGCAATTTTTGCAGCGCAATAAAATCATCGGTTGACGATTTCCCATGATCGATTGCTTTTTCTATGTTGTTAGCACAAACTGTAAACGACTTCAGCAATGCTGTTCTTTTAGCTTTTTCGCTTTCCATTACGATTCGAAATGCGCGGACGCCAACTTTTTTACGTATTTAAATTACGTTTTAAATTAATCTTACGGCACCAAGAAACAAACTAAGCCGTCATTTATTCCAATAAAATTCTTTATTCATCGAACAGCAAAAAACAAAACATTATATACATTTTATCTTGTTGAGAAGTACATGAACTACTTGGCCAAACGATTATGGATTATTTAATTACATTTATTCTTGTTGAGTAGTTCACGCTCTACTTCGCCAAACGATTATGTATTACTTATTCTTATTGTAGACGTAACAACCAGAAAGGCAGATGAACAGTGAAATCCAGAGCTCAGCGCTCGGGTGAAAGTACGCAGTCATATATACAAAGTGTCTTGGGGCTGTGCCAAGAAGTTAATTCTTTAATGACTGATCATGAAAAAGTGTCGAATCTAATGAAAGGTATTGCGGAAGACATTTATCAGGCCTTACTTACGAAGGAAATCAACACTACAGCTTATTTCATTAAATGGTGTAACTCGAGGATATGAAACAAAAGAGGATTGGACGAAGGTTCGAGAGACTTCCAAACGTTGTACCTATGGCAGGAAGACGAGGCCGATTTGGTGTCCCTTATTCAAAGAATTGTGCAAGAGGAACTTCATCGAGTGATCGACCAAACTTGCGAACCGATTCTCTATTTTGATCCCTATCCCCAAACCCAATTACTTGAATAAATGGTACAAGACGAAGTCGAAAAGGCTCTGGCACCAGTTTCAGTAAACCCTGCTGAAACTCAACGACGACCAACATATGCCGCTGTAACCAGGAGATCAAGAGTTCCTGAGCAAAGATTACCAACACAGCCAAGAAAAACTGATCTTTGGCGAACAACTGACAACAGACCCGTTTGGACATGTCCTGGACATGTCGTACGCTACTGCAGAGAGAGAAAAGCCAATTTTGACAGTTATCGAAATCGCCGACAAAGCTTCGATGAGATTGAGGCTGAAGAAGGAGCTCGCAGACCAAACTTCATTCCTCGTTCTACACCTAGTCCAAATAGAAGCCGATCCCCAACACGTCGTTTCAGATCGCCTTCGCCGCATCGTCGACCCAGTCGATCTCCAAACCGTAAGAATGAGAAAAACTAAACGGGGCGACCTCCCAAGGAGGTGAGGCTACATGTTATGAAAATCTTCCGTTTGCCGCAAAGATGACTGGTAACCAACTAGACGTAATAATAGTTAACAAGCAAGCTCGTGCTCTAGTGGATTCTAGAGCTTCATTCTCTGTAATCTCCGATAAGTACCGTCGATTTTTAAAGAAGGTGCTGTTCACCGAAGCAAAAAGCATCCTTCTGAAAGTCACCGATGGAAGTCCTGTTCGTCCAATAGGAAAATGCATTCTGCGCGTCCGTATAAACGGCCGAGAACTGCCTTTTGAATTTATTGTTTTGCCGCATTGTAGTCATGACATAATCCTTGGATATTACTTCTTAGCAGCATCTTAAGCCGTAATTGACTATGGGCAGAGTGAGCTATTTCTGGAAGACATTTTCCAAGATCACGCAACATTGGATACCTGGAAGTTGTATGTCACAAAGGACTACACACTTAAGTCTAGCTCCTTAATTAAAATACTAGTATCGGGAGACCAACCCCGTAGAAGCATAAATGTGGTCATAGACGGTAATAAACACTTACTCATCGAAAGGAATATTGCTGTACCATCCGTGATATCCTCGTATCATAATGGACAAAGTGAGATTTGGATTACTAACCTCCAGTCTGGAAATCAAATCATCCCTATAGGAATGTACATAGGCCTAGCCGAGCCCCTAGATGAAGGGCATTTTTGTGTGATATCCGACACTTCGCATACCCCCGATATGAAACATGAGATGTCCTATGGAAACAAGCGACAAGAGAATCTCCTGACGGACTGTTCCCTGATGATATCTCCTGAGTTAAATGATGAGCAAAAGAGCCTACTATCTGAACTGCTCCGAACATTTTCTGGAATTTTCACGAAGACTGACAAGTCGGCAACCACAGGTACAAATGTGAAGCACAGGATCCACACTGGTAATCATGCTCCAATCAACCAAAGGGCCTACCAAGGCTCGCCGACGGAAAGACGTATCATTCGTAATGAAGTGCAGAAAATACTTGAGAAAGGTATAATCCAACTCTCCGAAAGTCCTTGGTCGTCACCCGTTGTGCTCTTAAGGGAAAAAAGACGGAAGCTGGCGTTTTTGCGTAGATTATCGCAAACTCAATAAGGTCACGAAAAAGGATGTTTATCCTCTTCCTCGCATTGACGATACGCTAGGCTGTCTGAAGGGTGCCAAGTTCTTTTCTTCCATGTATCTCCGTCGTTTCAAATGGTCGACATGCCTTTGTTAACTAGATGACATAATAGCGTTCTCAGAAACATTTGAAGACCATCTTATCGGGCTTGAGTGCGTTTTGAAATGCCTTCAGGAAACCTGTCTGGAACTCAACCCAAATAAGTGTTTTTTGCAGCCCGAGAATTTAAAGTACTGGGTCATCTTGTATCTGGTAATGGTGTCCGTCCCGATCCCGACAAAGTGAAAGCCGTAAGCAGTTTTCCTATCCCAAAGAACGTCCACGATATTCGAAGGTTTCTTGGACTTTGCTCATACTTCCGAAGATTTATTAAAGGTTTTTGTTATATTTTGTTATCTAGCTGAGCACTTGCAGTTGCTGCTAAAAGGTGATGCAAAGTTTCATTGGGGTTCCGAAGAAATAAAATCATTTGAGAGTCCGAAGAGAGCCCTCTGAGCCAGTATTGGGAATGTACGACGAAAATGCTCCAACAGAAATTCATACAGATGCTAGTGGATATGTTATTGGAGCAGTCCTGGTGCAAATCCAGAATAATGTCGAAAAAGTTCTAGCATATGCTTCCAGAGCTTTAACCAAAGCCGAAAAAAATTACTCCACGACAGAACGGGAATGTCTTTCCATCGTATGGGCTATCAACAAATTTCGATCATACCTATTTGGAAAACATTTTACAATCATAACTGATCACCATTCATTGTGCTGGCTCATGGGTCTGAAGGATCCTTCTGGAAGATTGGCAAGATGGGCCATTCGTCTTCAAGAGTATGATTTTTCAGTAAACTATAAAACTGGTAAGAAGCATAGGGATGCCGACACTCTTTCAAGAAATCCTGTGGAAGAAGAAAGTGAGACAACAGACAAATTTCTAGCTGTCGCTACTAGCATGAATCTTGCCATCGAACATAAAAAAGACCTCGAACTCGCAAGAATGAACTGTTCGAACAACTGTTCCCCCATAGAGAAGAAAACCTTTGAATTAGTTTACGGGATCCTCTGTAAAAAAATTTTTGATCCGGATGGAAAGATGTGGCTACCAGTCATTCCCAAGCATCTACGAGCCGACATACTTACACATTTTCATGACGAACCCACCGCAGGACATATTGGCTTCGCGAAAACTTATGACAGAATTCGCAACAGATTTTACTGGCCGGGGATGCACCGAAATGTTGTTCGATATGTCATGCATTGTCGGGAGTGCCAATGGAGAACATCCGTCCCTCAACGACCACCTGGACGCTTAATTCCCATTCCTCCAGCTATTGCATCTTTCCATCGCATTGGGATCGATCTTCTCGGGAGATTTCCAAAATCTACTCTCGGAAAAAAAAATGGGTCGTAGTCTGCACAGTTATTAATTTTTATTGTTTTTTCCCCCGCGGAAACCCTATTAATTTCAAACGATTTTAATTCGATTTCTTTAATAATTTAACCATTTCAATTGTATTTGCTATATTGCAACCTATAAATTCAGCCTTGTATTTTATTTTGGCTATTTTCGAACATGGATATTTCTAATATGTTAAGTGAGTACTGTGACGGGTCTATCCGCGTCAATCTTCCATTAATCCTCTTGGGTAACTTTGGGGCCAGCAATTATTCTATTTCACAGCCTCCTCGGGAAAAACACGAAATAGGGATATGCTAATGAGTTCGACTATATAAAGTCTAGATTTAGTAAGAAAGAGAAGGAGAAGGAATTGCCAAATTAAATGTAAGTATCATCTACGGATATCTTCAGCGAGCTTAGCGAGTATTGGATAGTATTTGATATTATTAATCATTGAAGGAATCAAAGAGATTAGATTTAGTACCGACTTGACGTTAGTAAGGGTTCGTCTCCTTTGTCAATTCTGATAGCTAAGATTACTTAGTAGGGAATATTAGATTTAAAGGTTAGATTTGAGTATCAGGATTAATATAGGGATTAGATAATCACTCCAGGGTTTCTACTTGTAGTTTGAACTTGTAGTTGTTATTTGTGTTGTTAATAAATATTTGTAATTATGGCTTTCGTTGGTGATGATATGTTTCCTTCCACATCTAGAGACACGCCGGGCAATGTGAACCCAGTCCAAGATAGGACTGGGGCACGACAATGGCACCCAACGAGTTTGTCCTCCAGACATTTCTCCCTTAACCCCGAGATGGGAGTAGGATCCAATTTTAAGCTCTTGCCTGATATTTTTTTTTCTGGTGTGGAAAATATAGAGGAATTTTTGGAATATATTGACAGTAATGTTAAGTTTTACGAGACACCTAATAATTTGGCATGTTATTATCTTAAATTGCGTCTCCGAGGAAGGGCCTAGGACTGGTACGAAATCTTTGGATCTTCGATAGTGAAAGGGACTGCTACGGATTTCGCGCAATTGAAAGAGGCTTTGACGGCAAATTTCCCAGCGGTTAGGAATAAGACTGAATTTCAAGTCAAGTTCTATTCGTCGTATCAGGGTCACGGTCAGGCTCCGTCGGACTTTATATACGAGATTCTCAAAATAAGTAAAAAATTGGGATTAAATATGTCGGAAGAGAGTTTGCTCGAACATATTGTTGCCCGTTTGAAACCGCAATTAATGGAATATATTGAGATTAGAAATCCAAATACTCAATTACAGTTGCTTCAGATGATATCCAAGTATGAGGACAGATATTTGAGGAGAGACAATCTGGGTTCGAGCAATAATAATATTGAAAGACGAGCTTGTGATGTGAGTAGGAGGTCTAACGAGGGTCGTACTAATAGAAATTGGAGAGATACTGGGGTAGTCGAACGTCAAAATGATAGGAGGCAAGGTTATAGAACTTCCTATGGGACGAGACGTCAGGGGAACTATGGAAATCAAGGGTTCGAGAACAGGAACCGTATTTATAGGAATGATCGCGAATTCGAAAGTCGTGCTGGAAGAGATCAATATAGAAATAGGAGTCCGAGTGATAATTTTGAACGGGGTCGAATAATCGATGGAATAGGGGTAGTCATAAAAATTTAAACTTTTTAAGCGTTCTAAATCAAGATCGATCGGATGTTGATGAGAAACCTCCTATAAGGGTTTCTGCTTTAAGGATGTCCCCTGTAGAATTCCCGTATGTGCCAATTTTAGTGAACGACATCTTCACTAAGGCATTATGGGATACTGGAGCCGAGAAGTCGTTTATCTCTGAAGAAACGTATAGAGCATATTTTTCTTATAAGCCAATAAAAAAATCAAATGCAAAAGTTATAACGGCTCAGGGCGCCTGTTGCAATAATGTAGGAACAATAGAATTAGAAATTCGAATAAGAGAATTCTCAAAGAAATGGGATTTTCACATACTGGCAGATCTCGAATATCCATGCATTTTAGGCGTCGATTTTATAAGAAACGCAAAGATTACTATGAATTTCGAGGAAAAGTCTTTAGCGATTCCGGATTCGCAAATCTAAGAATTAAAAGTTGTTGAGGAGAATGTAGAAATTGATTTTTCGGGTTCACAACTAAATCAAAGTCAACAAATGGATTTAAAATCCTTATTTGATAGTTTTAAAAGTCTGTTCTCAGACAAACCTGGTCTTACTCATGTATTATATCACGAAATCAATACGGGGGATAGCCTTCCAGTTGTCTCCAGACCATATAGATATGACAGGTTTAAACAAGGTATCATTGACTATCATATATATAAGATGTTACGAGAAGGCACCATCGTAGAAATTCAATCGGCGTACGCATCTCCTGTAGTTTCGTGTCGTAAAAAGAACGGATTACCCCAGGACAATCCCGAGGATTATAGATTTGCGGTGGATTATCGCAAACTTAATGCGGTAACTAAGTACCCGAGATATCCGTTGCCACTCATAGAGAATTTAATTACCAATATTCCTCACACAAAAATAATGAGTACCTTGGATCTGCGCTCTGGCTATTTTCAATTAGCAGTACACCCCAGGGATGTAGCCAAAATGGCTTTTGTGACGATAAGCGGCACTTATGCGTTTAAGCGCATGCCATTCGGACTGTCGGGGTCAGCGCCAAATTTTCAGAAGGCCATCGATATTATTTTGAAACCGCTGTTAGGGAAGTGTGCCTTAGTCTATATGGATGACGTTATTATCTCTTCCCCATCATTTACACATCACTTAGAAAATTTAAGGGAAGTATTTAGGTTATTACAAGAAGCGGGGTTGACGTTGAACAAAGATAAGTGTAAGTTTGGATGTGAGAAACTAAAATACTTAGGCCTCGTGATTAGTAAAGATGGGATAGCCACGGATGAATCTAAAGTTAAGGCAATACTCGAAATGAAAGCACCAAAAAATACGAGAGAAGTATCAAAATTTCTCAGAATGGCCCAATGGTATCAAAAATTTGTTAAGGGGTACGCAGATCTCTGCGAGCCACTGTATGATTTAAAAAAGAAGGGTAGGAAATTTAATTGGTCGGAAGAGGCGCAAGCTGCTTTTGAATGGATCAAACGTGCAATTACGGAAGCACCTGTGATAAAATTACCGGATTTTAATGTACAATTTGAGCTTTTTACGGATGCGAGTTCTATTGGGATTGGAGCGGTGCTTACGCAAAGTCAGAGACCCATAGCATATGCATCCCGCACACTTAATAAGGCGGAGTGAAATTACACAGTAACCGAGCGCGAATGTTTAGCGGTGATTTGGGCTTTAAACAAGTTTTGCACCTACTTTGGATCGTTAAATGTAAAAGTAATTACAAACCATGCAGCATTAACGAAATTCACTAATGGTAAAAATTTATGAAGTCGTATGATACGATGGTCACTCAAACTAGCCGAATTTAATGTTGAATGGGAGCATAGACCAGGGTTTCAAAATGTTGTGGCAGATTTGTTGTCGCGGAATCCTGTGGAAAATTTTGAGGATAGCAATATAACTTGTGCAGTAATTAGAGATTTGGTACTTTCGTCAAGGGAACAATTGATAGCTGAACAAAAGCAGGACCCCGAGCTCGGTGATATTTATCGCTACTTACAAAACCTCGATGACAGTTCAGTAAATGCGGGCGTCTGTGGAAACTGGTCCCAGGATTTTAAACTTATTGAAGGGTTGTTATTTTATGCGAAGTACGCATCATCTCTCGGAGAAATGAGAGTATATATTTCAAAATCAATGCGAGGAGCGATAATAAACGAATTTCATGATAAGCCAATGGCTGGACGTCTTGGAATACGGAAAACATATTTACGCGTGAAGGATGCATGTTATTTTCCATACATACGTAAGAAGATACACGATTATGTTTTGACATGCGAGAAGTGCCAAATATTTAACTATAAGAACGCGTTACCGGCCGGTCATTTAATACCGATTGTGACTAATTATCCGAACGAAATAGTTTCATTAGATTTATAAGGCCCCTACCCAGCATGGAAACCCCAAAGATATCGATATATTTGTGTAATATCAGATCATTTTACGAAGTGGTTAGATATAATACACCTCAGAAAGGCGCCCGCAAAAATAATCGCCAATGCCCTGTTCGAAAATTATATTTCGCGATATGGAGCTCCAGTCAAATTGATCAGCGATAACGGCCCCCAATTTGTATCCGAAGTTTTTGAACATTTAAGTGAGATATTAGATATAAAGCATGGCAAAACAGTAGTGTATCGACCTCCATCAAATCGAACGGAACGTGTTAATCGCGAATTAATACAAGTGATTGCTTCTTTTGTAAATTATAATCATGAATCCTGGGATAGGTTTCTAAATGAATTCGCATACGCATTAAAAACGGCAGTCCATGAAACCACGGGAAAGACCCCAGCAGAATTATTTTTGGGCAGAAAAATTATTACCTCATTTCAAAAACTTGTGATGGTCACAGATGGTACAGAATTTGTGGTTAGGAATATTGAAAAGGTGTTTGAGGAAGCTAGGCAGAATACAATGAAAAAGCAAGAAAACTGGGCGAAATATTACAATAAAAGGAGACGCAAAATTAACATTAAGGTGGATGATTTAGTGTTGGTCGAAACTCACCCTATTAGTTCAGCCAGTAAAAAGGTGGTTACGAAGTTCTGCCCTAAGTTTGAAGGTCCTTTTAGAGTTGTGAGTGTTAAAAACAATAATGTTGTAATTTGGAAGGCAGGTAGAAGAACTACAGTCAATATAGATCAGGTTCGAATTTACCATCAGAGAAAAAGTGAGGAAGGTTTAGTGGAGGTATATTCCTCAATTAGTAGAGGATCCGAGTATCAATCGAATAGTTTTGAGGATGGTAGATATGGGTTAGATAGGTCACAAAGATCTAAGAATAATGAGTTTGGTGGAAAACAGGAAAATGGTAGAGTAGGAAATAAAAGTAATCTTAGAGAGACAAAAAGGAGCAGACACGAGCTGACTAAGGGTCGGTGCAAGAGGACTTTAACTGACTCGATATCACAGGCGAGGCAGAAAAAATTTGTGAAAACTCAGCACTCCAGCAGAGGCAAGAGGAGAACCGAATCCCCTACAGAGGAGCCAAGGAGAAAAAAAGCACATATATAGAGACAGTTTTAGAAACGAAGGCTCCCGTCCTCCATCTCGTCGAATGTGCAAATAAAGAAGAAATACAAAGTCGACCATCGCTGCAATAGTCAAGTTCCAGAAAGGGATCGCCAACAGAAAAGGTCCAACTTCAGGAGTTCCAAAGACGGCGGAGAAAGCTA
Source organism: Trichonephila clavata (assembly GCA_019973975.1). Taxonomy (NCBI): domain Eukaryota; kingdom Metazoa; phylum Arthropoda; class Arachnida; order Araneae; family Nephilidae; genus Trichonephila; species Trichonephila clavata. The sequence continues at coordinate 23,655 of BMAO01020282.1, forward strand.
TGGGAAAGCCAGATCAAGATCACCAATAGGATCTTTGCCTAGCCATGACAGATTCACCCGATCTAGAAGGGATCAAGAAGTACAAGGTCACAACTACAACTTGAGGAGTCGCCGAGACTATAGACCAGACTGCCAGGAGCAAAGAGGGAGTCAACCCAGAAGAAGGTCCACGTCATTGGAGGTGCCTATAGGAAACAATAAAGAAAGAAGAGGAGCAAAATATTAGCCAGGTTGTATTGTTTCATTTATATTTTTACTGACAGGCAGTCGGTTGAATTTTTGCAAGAAGCAAGTCTCGTTTTGTTAATAATGTTGTCTAATGCAAAAGTCTCACTACGTTGAGTGAAATGATTTGTTGTATATTTAAATATATTCTAAATTGTGGAAAACATATGTATGTTTACATTTGTTTACCTTAAAGGCTTGGAAAAATGTGCGAGAATTCAATGTATTGTTTGTTTATATTGAATATTTTGAAAATTGTATATAGTTGTGTATATATAAACATGTTGAATTGTATATTAGTATATATCTGGTTTTTGGGACTCGCGGCGTAGAGAAAGGAATTTAACCATAACACTAACAGTGCTACGCGATTGGAATGGGAGTTTTATTTTTAGAAACCAGATAAAATTTGTAAAATATTTGACAATTTAAGTATGTATGGATTCAATGTTGTGTGTATAAAGTGTTCAAAAATCTTTTTGTACGTCCACTCATACAGTTCTCATTTCAGGGTGGCTGACCCTGATGTTTTGAAAATTTGATGTTGAAGATATAAATTATACAACCCAGGAAGTGTCTTTACAATATCTAAGATTACGGGTTGTGCACGGCCAGGTTTTTCCCTCCAGTGGGAGGTTTTTCCTTGGTCCTCGCCCAAATGGGGTACACCTCCTATAATGAATGTAAAAGTTAAAACCTAGGAGTGACTATAAATTTTGAGCTAGTAGTTTTGAGTGTTTCTTTAGCGTATTGTTTATAAAAGTTTTTGCTAAACTAAAATTTAGGATGTTTAGAAAAGTTAAAACTTAAAATTTTCAACGTAATTTATATCGGGCCATTGAGACCCTTTTATAAATTCCGTTTTTTTTCTTGAGGGGGGCTGTGACGGGTCTATCCGCGTCAATCTTCCATTAATCCTCTTGGGTAACTTTGCGGCCAGCAATTATTCTATTTCACAGCCTCCTCGAGAAAAACACGAAATAGTGATACAGTCGGTCGAATAAATAGTTGAGCACCGTGACCCTTTCAAAAAATGATTGAAAATGGAAAACGACCTTTTTTGAAAGGAAACCCCATCCTCGGCTCTTTTTGCAAGAATCTTGTCCCCTACGTTGTATTTCAGGTCTAAAACCCCATGGCACTTTTTGTAGAATCTTATTTCCACCTACCCTCCCGTTGTGTTTCAGGTCTAAAATTCAATATGATACGATTCTTTATGAATGCACCCTTTCCACTACCCTCCCGTTGTGTTTCAGGTAACCATCCACCTTAGAATGGTTCTTTTTCACCTACCCTCGCCGTGGTGTTTAAGTCGAAATCCACCTTAGGATTGCTCTTTTTGTATGAATTTTGTCCCATTTCCCCCTTCTTTTTACCCTCATGTTGCATTTTCAGCTCAAAACAAAGTTTGTCCGAAAGTCTAAAGCAGAACAGTCATGAATGAACAAACAAACTTTTTTCAAATTCCTCCGAAAAATATTTTTGATGGAGGCGAGAAAATTTTTCAGCCCATCCCAGACGAATGATTTAAAAAGGGGGGTGATCCACAAATGAAATGGAGACATGTCAGGGGGCGATACACAAATGAAATGGAGACATGTCAAGCTTGGTGAAAGCAGCGACCCATGAAATGTAGACAATGCAACGTTGGTATGTCGAGAAAACCAGGAGAATCATTCCAGAGAATCATTCCATTGCCATCTCACGATATAAAGCCTTCCAATCTTGGCGTGTCAAGGAAACACGGAGGTCTCAACTTGCAGCCAGTAGGCGAGTCCGATTTTTTGTGTCAAGTTTTTAAAAAGATGCATTCCAATCTTGGTGGATAATGTGGCCCAAAAAAAGGGGGACCCAGTCGACATGCGACTCGGTCCCCCAATTTTCGGATTTTTGAAGATTTTGGCTAAAAACATTTACCGATAAGACTTACAGAATCTGCGAATTTCCAACATTACGCCAAATCCTGAAAGTCTTAACGAAAAACATTTAGCATTTACCTGTTGCCATAAAAATTCTTTTTCCGTCAAAACTGCCAGATTTGGAATATTCAATACAAACCCAAACCTGACAGTTTTAACCAAAAATAAAATTTCTAAACTCTTGACTGCATTCAGAAGCACTCTGATTTCTGGCTGCTAGCTGCTCGCCTTTTATATATTCTAGTGGTGTCACGTGAAACGATTCCTATTGGTTGACGCTTTTCAACCTTGAAACTAATCTTTAACGTATCTTTGTGCATCTTTTTAACACAAGTTTTAAAAGAGAAGCCCTCCAACGTTGGCACCTTCCTTAACCCAAAAAAAGGGGGACCGAGTCGACTCTTGTGTCGACTCGGTCCCCCTTTTTCTGGGCCCATGGGCATTTTTACAGTTCAATATTTCCAGTTCCATATTTCAATTTTTCTCACTTACTCTACCAAATCAGCCATCTGTCTGTTGCATTCGGCGTGCAGCTTTTTAAAGTTTTGAAGGTATCTGGCAAAACGGTATGACTTTACCATAGTGCACTCTGAAATGTCAGAATATTTGTGCACCTCATCGTGCAGGTGATCTGGTAGAGCACGATCGTTCAAGTCCTGAAACTTTGGGAAAGTTTCCAAATTTATAGTAAAGAGCCCCAGCTGCTCAAAAATTTTACGCTGGTCCGACCCTTTGACAACGAAGAGTCCCTGATTTCCTTGCGCCAGGTGGCAAAATTTACCCCTGACGCAAAAGGACAGGTATTCCAGTGGCACAGATCCAGGGATGTGGCTCTTCAAACTGAGGCGCTCGTTAATAAAACGGTTGGCCGGCAGTCTTTCGAGGTGGTTATTAGGTTGGAATGATCCACCGTAATACAAATTATTTCTGGGTATTTTCCATCCTCCGGAATCGTGGCGATGGACAATTCGATTGGTACAGGCTTGCCTCCATGATGAAATACATTAGCATGGGCGAAGAAGGCTAGTTGAGACATGTTGCTTTGAGAGAACTCTGAGAGAGAATGTCTCTGTCTGCTGATGTCTCGCCTTTTATACTCTTTAGGGTCACGTGAATCGATACCTATTGGCTGATACTCTCCAATCTATTGGCTGATACTCTCCAACATTGAAACACTATCCATATCATGAGGCATCTATATTGGATTACTGATCCAACATTGAAACAATATCCATATCATGAGATATCTATTGGGTGATTCTATCCAACATTGAAACACTATCTATATCATGAGATACCTATTGGCTGATTTTATCCAACAGGACCATGCAAAAACTACAATCGCCATCAGGCACCTTTCGATTGATTCTATCCATCCTTGGTAGAAATCTTGTGGCCTCTTTTTAGTACAAGTTTTTTAAAAGAGATGCTCTCCAACGTTGGCACCTTCCTTAACCCAAAAAAAAGGGCACCGAGTCGACACAAAAGTCAACTCGGTCCCCCTTTTTTTGGGCCCCATGAGCAATATTTTTTTACACTACCAAAGCTGTAACTTTGGAGCTCCATTCCGCCTGCAGCTTGTTGAACTGCTGCAGGTATTTTGCAAATTGAAACGATTTCAGCATGGTGCAATGAGACACATCCCCTTCTTCGTGGAGGTCATCATGCATGGGGTTGGTAAAGGTTCCATCACAAAGGGTGTTGAATTTGGGCAGCATCTCCAGAGCCATGGTGGAGAGTCCCAACTCTTTGAATGTTTTTTGCTGCTTTGGGTTTTTGACTACCTTGAGGCCTTTTCTTCCTTGGGACAGCTGGTCAAACATGCCCCTCACGCAATAGCGCAACCATTGCGCCGGCACACTCTTCGGCAGCGGGCGCACCAGACGAAGAGACGGGCGTTTTTGCAGGCATTGGAACGCATGTCTTTGGGCGTAGAGGTCAGGTCCTCGTGGTTCACCGTAATGCAGAGCACTTCGGGATCACTGCCATCTCTGGGAATGGTGGCAATCGATAGCTCGATGGGCACTGGTTTGCCCAGGTGGTGCAACACGCTGGCATGGGCAAAATAGGCGGGTTGATTCGACATGTTGCTGGGAGAGAATTATTCTTCTGGCTAGAGGCTGGTGTTATATATGCTCGAGGAGCGTGACGTCAACTGGCATTCCATGTGCCAAGGCCTTTTGATGCGAGCGCTCCACGTATTTTTCCAAGGTTGGGGCATCAGCAGACGCCAAGGGAGGTGTTTATCTTGATGCATTTCCCAATCATCCAACCACGTTAATAATGTCACGTACACATCCACCAAACGCGTGCATTGCGTGAGATTCAACGCGTACGCCTCCTTATTGTGGTGTTGATACGCCTCCCAAACTCGCCGAGACGGGGGACGACCCAATTGAAAAATCTCAACTCGACTCCTGGATCCCACGTCAAATCCAAATGACTCGTAAACACGACCACTGTTTTTCCAAACGACCGAGGAACGTGCACACCAAAATTGGGCTCAAATAGGATGGTGTAAGGATAGTCTTGCTCGAAATATGTGACTCGATCCGGCCACCGACCCAGATTTCCAAAAACAATCGTAGTGAGAGAACGACACTGGTCCAATAAATTTTGTACCGAAACCATTTTTTCTTACATCCTCTTGTGTAATGTGTCAAGGTTGGTATTTTTTGGACAAAAAAATCAGACTTGTTTCTATAAAACAATTTTTTTTATTTACAAAAAATTATGTACAAAACAATCATTATTTACAATATATATATACACAACTGCCAAGATTTATTTGCAACTTAAATTTAGAGGTTCTGTCACTTTAAACCCAACAGTGTGTCTTTTCAAAGGGTTCATTCTGGGCATTGTCAAATCCAGGGGTGTTTCCGGCTGCTCCATGGCCAACCCCTCTTCAAAATGGTCCAAAAACGATATAATGTCATTATTTGGATCAAAGAGAGAAGTCACCGTATGAATCAGCTGGGGTTCTTGTGCATGAGCTGGGGGGGGGGGCTTCCATCACTTGTTCAGGCACCAAGCAGTCTCCAAATATGTTTGACATTAAATGGTCAAACGAAGTCTCGACAGGTGGATCTGGAAACTAGATCTGCAGAGGTGGTTGAGCATTATGTGGATCTGGAAATTGGATCTGCTGAGGTGGTTCTAGAAATTCGACAGGTGGATCTGGAAATTGAATCTGCTGAGGTGGTTGAGCAACAGGTGGATCTGGAAAATGGATCTGCACAGGTGGTTGAGGCACAGGTGGATCTGGAAAATGAATCTGCACAGGTGGTTGAGACACAGGTGGATCTGGAAAATGGATCTGCTGAGGTGAATCTGATAATTGGATCTTCTGAGGTGGTTCAGACACAGGCGAATCTGACAAACGAATCTTCTGAAGTGGTTGACACACAGGTGAATCTGACAAACGAATCTTTTGAGGTGGAATGGACACGGGTTGAGGGGCAGCCAAGGCAGGTCTGGCAATCATCACAGGGGGTCGCACGACCGGTGTGTGTAACGAGTGTTTTGTGGGATTTTTTTGGAATCCTAAAATGTTTCTTGGAGGGAGGATACACCTCTTCCTCCAAAGGTCGCTTGCTCGTCTCACCATGAGCCGGGGTCGGAGGAGGCAGTTTGTAGGCTTTTTGGTCATATCGCTTCACCTTTCGGAAATACCTCAGGTTGAATCCGCTCTGAACGAGTTGAGGAAGAATGGTTTCGGGAATAATGTCCACCCCAAATACGGTCTTTTGCACTTTGAGTAAAATGTAATGAGTTCCTGCCGGGATGGGATACGCCGTATGGGGCTCCAACACTTTGGGATGATAGAGCATTTGGTCAAATGGCTCAAAACTCCTCCTATACAGATTGAGTTTGCTTTGATGCTTTAAACTGGAGGAGGGCAGTTCGTACATTAGCATATGCACATGGGTTGTTTGGATCAAATGAATCTCTCCCGGTTTCACGGTGCGAAATCCAAAGGTAAAGCCAGTTTTTACGATAAACATGTTTTGGTGCATGAATACCATCCGTTTGTCCGTATTCTTCAGCGGTTGATCGAGATTTCTCATTAAGCCTTGCGACACCTTTTCCCACGTCATCTCATCATGTTCAAAGGGATTTTGGATCCTCGCCGCCAACACGGCCCGCTTGAAATTGTCCATATACGATCGTCTTCAATGCCAACTATCTTTACAAAACATGACAAGCACACGTTTCGTGGCCATCTCCTGATACAGGATAAACGCTTTGACTAGGCCCTGTCGAGCTGCATATTCCAACGTCTCGGTTTTCTCAGGTAAGGTCACTGGCACCACGGTGGTGGATAGGTGCTCTGGGAAGGCATCGATTGCGTCCATGCTGCTGGCGAGTCGAGAGACGACTGATTTGAAGCGTCCCAACGAGCTCTCCTTTTATACGTTTCAGACAGGATGTGGGCGGAGCTTGCAGTCACCAATCTTGCTCACGAATGAAAAATGGGATTGATGGGTTGATGCAAGATGGCGCACATGCCTTGCACGGCTACCCAACGATGACAATGTATTTCGTTACAAAAGGGACATTCCCCCCTGTTTCGTTCGTTGGCATTTAACAGCATCACAGGGATCCTTTTGAACGGACTGGCTGAGCTCCAACTCGCTTGAATTTCTTTAAATTTGAGCTTGGATTGTATATCCGTCACACAAATGGTACCGACATTGAGGTAATGTAAATATTTAAATAGTTCGTTGGGACATTGCCGATCCAAGGCATAAAGAGACGACACCGTTGGTGAGCGTGAATCGCTCATCTCGGAGACACAACACGGCCAAACCTTGGCTGTGGAAAAACACTTGAGCCGATACTTGAGAAGTGGGAATCAATCGATGGGCATACGGGGGTCCCCTGGGTCTAAAATCAGGTCTACGATAGGGTGGTCTGAAATCGGGTCTGCGATAAAACCTAGGATCTCGTGGCCAGTTCTCGTTTCGTCGAGGAGAAGGTCGAGAATCTCGTTGAATGATGGAAGCTACCTTTCTGACAGGTGAATCTGTCCGTCGCTTTGGTGAATTTGACCTTTGCCTTGGGAAATTCATCTTTCGCTTTGAAGAATCCATCTTTTTTACAGGTGAATTTGACCTTTGCTTTGGTGAATCCATCCTTCTCACAGGTGAATCCATCTTATGCACAGGTGAAGATACCTTCCGAACAGGTGTACATATCTTGTGCACAGATGAAGGAACAATGGGTTCAGGTGCAATAGGTGATTGACCGGAATCAGAGGATTCTTGAAATTCCATTCGTTGTTGAGACTCAATGGATTGTTCAGGTACCATAGGTGGTTCAGGTAAAGACTCATAAATCATGGATTCCTCTTGAGATGGCTCATAGGATGGAGAAGCCACTGGAGTTGGTGGTAAAGGTGAAACAGGTGCTGGTAAATTGAACATGTCAATCAAATCATCATACTCTGGAGAAGAATCCATTGTGAACGCTTGAGTAGGATGAGACGCGTGCAGTATTTGTACACTTCTCTCAGAAAATATTGAAAGCTTAAAATTTTTTTTTTAACGGTGGTAAGATTTCGAATAAGGTTGGAAAACCTTTTGAACAAGGGTTCTCCAAACATGATCTAAAGTAGAATGATTACGAGAGAACTTTGGCAGGTCGTGGTAACCTTGGTACTCTTTTCCATCGCCATGGGTTAATCATTCTGAGCTTTCGTTGGCTCTGTATCATTCTTTTCAATATTTTATCTACGACCAATGTACTTTACAATTTATTTTTCAATGTATTCATTTCTGTGTTTAACTCGTGTTCTTTGGCTTTCCACTCGTGTTCTTTGGTTTTCCACTCCTTTTCTTTGGTTTCCCATATTTTATTTTCAACTAATGTATTTTCCAATTTAAATTTTAATATCATTATTTCAGCGTTCAACTCATTTTCTTTTGTTTTCAACACGTCCTTTTCCTCTTTCAACAAGTTTCTTTACTCTTTAAATATGTCTCTTTCCTCTTTAAATATGTCTCTTTCCCTTTGAATGAGGTCGCATTTCGCATTCATCTCACTGAGTTTGGACCTTAACAAGACTTTTTGGTCCATGGCCCACTCTTGCTTTATCTTTTTAATTTCATTCATCATGTTTTGTTGTTTGCGGGACAATACATACATTTCGTCTCGGATCCGTTGAAACAAACATTCACCCCCCTGGTTTCCCTCCTTTAAATACAATTTGTGTTACCGTAGAGCGTCACGTATAGAGGAGTCTCTTTCTCCGTCACCTGGTATTGGAAAGGAAACACGCAATTTAAAAATTTCCATCCCGTCACGTGAATCGGTACATTCACTTTCAAATGACCCCACCCGTCTGGTAAACATTTGGTCACCTTGTCCCAACTGGCCACATTTTTATTTCCAAGTTGTTCCAACAGTAATATTTCTATTCCTCCTGGAAAAAGCGTACAGAGAAAGGCAATACTATGCGCGTGCAAGGGTCGATTCATGTGGAAATGGGACCATTGTTCCGGATTCATTAATTTTTCGGGAATTTTACCCCCGTCACACGACGATTTGGGTTGGCTCACGTACACAATGGTCCGAACCAAATGAAAGGCACTCTGAATCTTGACACATTTCTTGGCCCGACCAGCAGAGGGAAATTCATAACGAACTTTACCCTTCCAAATCTCTTCAAACGCACTTTCTTGCTCACATGCCAAAATCATGTGTCGATGCTGTATTTTACCCCTCTCTGTCTCTAATCCATCGCAGAGACACCAAAAGGGCAAAATGACAAATTGATTCCGAATCATTTCCATTTCCTTACAAAACGTATCAAAAATGTTGTGTTTGACCATAATGTGAAACCAAACCCAATCTCCTTTCAAGTACGCTGAATAATCCCCCACACATCTTTGCCCAAGCCATTGTCAAATTTTATTCCCTCTTCCCATAGGTCGGGTTTCTCAAAGATTGAATCATAAAAATTGTCCCTCAATCTGGGACGACCGTACATTTCACGAGGTATCGGTTGAAAGTACCTACAACCACATACTTCTGGCACCCTTTCCTCTTTTCCGTCTCCTCCTCATCGTCCGAGAATACCCAGACATCTTGGCTTCGTTTGCAAAACGTTTCAAGCACGATAAA
>BMAO01020283.1:0-22691 GCA_019973975.1 Trichonephila clavata
TAAACTACTTTGAATAGATTATGATAGAGATGTGAAGAGCATTATGTATCGTAACATAGAGTGTGCGCAGATGGGGATCTGTAATCGTCTCAAAGAAGTCCATCATTGTCAATCGTCAATCATGTTTTTTCCACCATGATAACGTGATGTTCCATGCAGCTGTGATCAATCGTGAAAAACAATAGGAGTTAATTGGGAGATTTTACATTACCATTCTTTTCTCCTCATTTGGTGGCAACTGACTTTCACTTGTTGCTTATATTGATCACTTTTTCAGTTTCGTTCTTATCCTTAGTGTCTGACGCAGTCAGACGAGTTCAATAAATCCGTTGACTTTTAAGAAATTAAATACTATTAGTGGTTTGTAATATATTTCCACTCTGGTGAGGTCCATGCAATTAAAAAGATTCTCGGCAGAAGCCGAGAAGCTATGGCATTTAGGGTGGTCAGGGAAAACTTTTCTGTTTTCAGCGAATGTTAGGCTTTTAACGTGACCGCTGGTAAATCTTGAAATAGTGGTTTGAGCATGGAAGGTCATCGCATGGAAGGCATGGAAGGTCAAGAGTCCATCCCATTTTATTTTTACATTTGTACCAATAATGAAATGGAGGCTCTCTCACTCTGCCAAAAATATTTTCTTTTTCTCTTGAACGCAATTCTAGAAATTTCAGGGCAGTAGAAGATGGGTTAAGATAGCTGTAATCCTCCTTTGCCAGTTTAGCCTCCATTTCGTTGCCATGTATGTTCACATGTAACAGGATCCATTGAAAATGGACATCATGTTCTTTGGAGAAAAACTTTAAAAAAGACAATATAGGGATACTTATCTTGTCTCCAATGAGCATCCAAATATTAAGGTGTTGAAGAGAGCTACGATTATCTGATAAAACCCACAATTCTCTTTCTAAGTTAGGATGGCTTCAAGTCCCATGTTGATTGCAATTAATTTCCTCCTAAAAACTGAGCAGTAATTCGGATTACGGCAACAAAGAGTGACGTTGCCTCGAGAAGTCTCAGTGTATGTGCCGCTACTAGCCAAGTTTCCACTTTTACTACCGTCAGTAAAGATCTTGATAGAGTATTTGTAGGTATGGGGCTTAAACTCTCCAAGGACAGTTGCCGCAGGTGTTCTGAGATAAAAATTTCTAATTTACTTAGATTTTTGAATTAAGGTGGAATTTGACACTTGGGGAAATGCATCTGCGGGATTCGAGCATAATTGTGTGATGAATAAGGTTCAAAACTTCTCCGTTGAGAAGATTTTGGGTAGTAACCTCACTGAAAGACCTTTTTTGTAGCCTTTGTTAAAGAAACTCACTCAAAAGATAATTTTATTTCGGAACAGAAATTAATTTTATTTCCTCAGAAAGTAGAAGAACCTTTCCAGGTCACTCGATGGGGAAAAATTGATTAAATCTACTTGAGCTTTTTATATAACATGCATTTATAAAATTAAAGGTATTTATGATATCAAAAAATCTTTGTTGACCTTGATGTACAGAAAGCTTTTTATTCATTCCAAACTTCAAGACTTTTACCGACATGGGATTCATCTCTTGCCAGAAAGATGACAGAAGGTCTTAGAAAATAATAATGAATACGCACAATTTGGGGTTTTACAAAAAATTTGCATTCTTTGCATTTCACCTTCACAAGAAAAAAAAAATCGAAATATTATTTTCGGAATTTCAAAACGTACCCATGCTGAAAAAGATGCTCTGTGGTATACAGATGATGGAAAAAATAAAAATAAAATTATTTTTTATGTTAAGTACAAAAGTAATGAAATTTAGGTATTTGAGCTTTTTATGGTAAGACGTCGAAGTAATTTTTGCTAAAGTAAGACAGGCATTTTTGTTCTTTTTACCATTATTGCGTTAAGAATACCAATAATAAATAGGCACTATGAAAAACATCTGCACATTTTACAGATTCTTCTGCATTAAGTTTTTAAAAGACCCTATTGTCGTGAAAATTACAATGCACGATGAAGAGGAAGATGGAAAAAAACTCGGATAGGATTGGGTTAAGATCTCGCTTAAAAAAAAGTTGCAATTCACAGGGTGATTCATTAAAAGTGTACACTTTCCAGATGCTATAAAACAGTAACAGTTAAGGACAGGCACCACCTCAGCGAACCGTAAGGTAGATGTACTCTTAAAGTTTGTGTTTAGGTCCTGATGGAAGTGACGTAAGCAATAGAAGACGTGTCTCATGACTAGTAAGTCGAAGAAGCTTTTTTGTGTTATTTAATGGAATCCGTAACTGCTGTGCTACGGCCTTTTCGATCACGATTCGGAAAAGATTATCTAACAATGGTGTGAAAAATTTAAAACTACGGGCTATTTGTGCAAAAGTAAAAGTCTTGGATGAAGCTAAAACAGCGTATCACAGCCGTATCAATGGACTTGATACCTTAACGAGTGTTTTGGTGGAAATGGAGTATTGGCTCGATGTATGCCTAGTGATTAAGGGTTCGTACATAGAGCATCAGTTATTGTCTCTAAGAAAAACTTAAAATAGTTCCATTCAATTTCTGTTGCAGGTGACATATAATACCATTCATTGTTCTTGATTTATAGTGCATTGGAACTGTATACTTCTGCATGAATCATTCTGTATATTGTTCTACTCACTATTCAGTACTCGCTGATCAGTAATGATCACTTTTGTTTATTTTATATTGTAGAAAAATAATTATTTTAGTCAGTATTTAGTGTTTGTTCCATTGTCTTTTTTTTTGGAAATTCAATCTTTTGAGAGCAATATTAAGTTTTGAAATTATTTTTTTAATTATTTTCTCCTAATCTCCGTACCATAGAACCTCTTTTCAGCAAAGGTATGGGTTCCGATTGGTAATAACTTTTTCCTCCATATAATTGTGATCAATCCTAGTATGCCCAGATTCTGTGTCTGTTATGTTTAGGCATTGCGCAATATACGTAAAGAACCTCTTGTTTGGGTGTTCTTAACATTGGGAGGTAAAAATTATCTCTGTTTCACAAAAAATCATATTCAGGGTGTCCCAAAAAGCCCCCCCCCCTCTGCATAACCAGATTCCTCGTTGGAAGTATATAAGAAATACCCAAAGAACTGTACTTGTACGACCAATAGTTTGCGAGAAAAATACGGTAAATGATGACGTATGATGATTCATGTTGGGGAGTGTCACGTACGTGATTGGCTGGATATGGCATACTCCAGCAGCTAAATCGGACGAGGCGCTTCGGTTCTATGGCGATCTCCATCACTGTATATCACACCATAGGATGTTTTTCCTACGGGGTAATCTCAAGGAATTAGTATATCAAGACGTAGTGACCACACAAAACGACTTGGTTGTTCGTCTGCATGCTACTTGTACTTCGGTTGACATCGCGTTACTCCTCATCCCTCCCCGGTGCGCTCAAGCTTACCTCGATATTCACGGTGGACACTTTGAACATCTGGCTTTTTAAATATTTGCAAATACTACTGTTGATGCATCCAATACGTTGTTTTTTCCTAACACAGGCATACTTCGTTTTTCGTATATTTCTCGTAAACTATGGATCTAAAGGGTACAATTCTTCTAGGCATTTCTTATGTTCTTCCAACGAGGAATTTAGATGTGCAGAGTTATGCGCTATTTTTGGGACACCCTGTGTAAATAACAGTAAAATTATTCATTCTTTAACTATTTTATGATATTTAGAAACATCTTAAATTCCTAGTGAAAATTTGGAAGTCCTGTTCAGTCCAATTTCTCCAAAGGAATCCTATTCCGTAATTATATGTTTATATTCATACTTAAAAAAAATTGTGCTTGTGCTAATGACCACGCGATAGAAGTGAAAACTTCAAATTTTGTAATGTTATATATGGGATTAGTGCAAATTAGTTCAGGAAATAAAAACCAAGGTGATATTAGTACTGTCATATAAAATTTTTATATTCATGTCTGTACTTATAAAGTAATATTTGTTGCAAAATATACGATTTTATTTGGGAATTAATTGTTTTCTAATTTGGAAACAATATAGTTTTATGGTACCTTAAATAGGTTGTAAATACTTTAGATTCAAATTTATTTAAATTTCTAAGGAAAATTCCGGCAAGCTGTAACGGATCGATCCGCATTCTTCCTAACAGTCCTTTTGGGGAATATCTTTCTTTAAATATTATTTAGTTGAAAACTTCCTCCTGAAGAAGATTGATGATTTAGTCAATCTTAATATTAATCAAACAATCTACGAAGTGCTCTCGTCTAGCTTTATGTTATCTTAAGTTAACCTTCACGCTATCCTATAGCTTCTAACCTCTCTCTCTCTCTCTCTCCTCTTCGAGCCCAAAATCTATTACTTAAATGCAAAACATAATTTACATAGACCACGTCTTCTTCTTCGGGAGAAGTTTTCAGTTAAATAATATTTAAAGAAAGATATTTCCAAAGAGGACTGTGAGGAAGAACGGGTTTAGTCCCGTTACAAAGCGTTGTTCCGTACTTCGTAGTGCTTTCATTTGGATCATTTGACATAACTAAATTGAATTTTGATTTAAAAAAACACGTGCTTAAATAGTTTTCTATTCAAAATTAAGCGCGAGTTGCCGATCTGGGTACGATTTCCGACTAAAGCCGAGAAAAACCGAGTAACGTAACTCACCCGAACCTGACGCTTCGGCAAAATGCGTATAAAGAAGTTATCACTTCAATAAATAAAAGACACTTCAGAAAATTTTAGGGAAGCATGTAAAAGATAACACTTTTTCATAACACTGAATTAGTTCATTATAAGCTTGATAAATAATGCAAAATGTAACATACATGAACGACAATCAGTATTAATGGAAGAATTCTTTTTAAAAAGATTGAGAGCGTGCTTTCAAGGGCTCTTTTAAAATTTAGTTTTGCCCATTAAATTTCCTTCATCTGTAAACAAGCAAAAGTATTTTCCGTGTTTCATAATGATTCGACGCACGAACACACATTTTTCTCTTTTTTTTTATTAAAACTTTTGTCTTTTACCAGCTTTGTGTTTTAGACTTTACACGTTCTTTTAAATTCCCAAGCATTTATCACGTTTTGATAACAATCTTAACTGGTCTTACTTCCTCCGGTTCTTTCAAACTTTTCTTCTAGCAACTAGTTAAATCTAATGGTCCAGAATTAAAAATGGCTTGTAGTAAAATGAGTTTTCGTAAGATTTCGTTACAACTTTTTTTATGTGTATTTGTTTTTGTATGGTCATTATCAAAAGCTGCAGTATAAAAATTTGCCATCTTACAATAATATGTATCAATTGCTGCAATAATATAATATCAAAAAGTTATTTAACTCTTTATTGGGACATTTTTTAAAGTAATATTCTGTTAAAATGTTTTGGGGATTGAGATTGATTTATAAAAAGAAAATCATTTAGCTTATTAACTAAAATTAATTTGATTTTTTTGTAATAAGTAAATTTCCAACCACACACCCGTTGGAAGATATTCAAAAATAGGACAAATTAAATTTTGATCTTGTTTTTACATCGCATTGCATAATGCATTAAAATATAATTTGCAGATACTGAAATTTACAAAAGAAATAATAAATTAGATTACTTAATATTTATAAGCTTAAGACTTTATACATATTACCTCCCATGAAATTTCAAAAAACAAGGAATACTACATAGTGTGACATTGCAAAGTATCTTGTTCTGTTCTCATATGCTTTAGTAGAGAACAACGTCAACGTCTACGTGTTTTTTGTAAAGTTGGCATATATGGTCACCAACTTTAGGAAATCGCAACTGGAACAGTTCTGGAACAATTTGGAAATATTTTCTGGCAGTTCAGGAAACTTACATGTCGACCTTTGGAACTTACGACTTGAAAATTCAGTAATCAGTTATCGTGCTAGCCCAAGTGCTAACAGCACAAATGATGGGTGGGAAAATATCTTCCCATCGATATTTAAAAATAAATGAAGTTGGTAGTAAGTATACTTACCACGATCTTATAAAATATTAACACTTTTCAATCACCAGTTTTTTATGAATATATTATTATAATGAAACATTTATTAGAAGTAAATCTCTCTACTTCATAATAACAATTATATTATCATGGTTAAAATCATAACTAGAAAATATGATCATAACAAAAATAAAATAAACAAAAATTTCAAAATCACATCAAAGGATGTGTAAATAATTGTTCATTGTATTTATTTAATTATAAATTTTTGCGTAAAATCACTTAGAATCAGTATTAAGGAGGGGGACAGAAATTTGATTTTTTCGTAATGTAATTGTTTTTGCACATGTTTATTTTTCAATTGAAATAACATTTACCTTCAGTAAAAACATATTGTAACGTAGATCGGGGTTCGAGGATTTTATGCAAAAGCAGCCGTAAGCAACAAGACAGTTCTTTGCGAGCAATGCGTATTCATTAGCGTAAATCAATCCTTAAAAATACAGGATTCAACAGCAAAGTTCACTGAATAAATAACAGAAGGATTTCACACCTTCAACAGCACTCAGACACAATAAGCAGTGTCTAAATACACGTATGTAAATGATTATTCACAAGCACAGCCGAGCTGATTAAGTTCAAGGCAATCGCTAATCAAAACAGTGCTCCCTACTCGCTGGTTGAAATCAGACTGGCCGTTGCGGCGAGTCTCTCTCTATTTATAGCAGAAGCCGAAATTTCTGGAAAGATGCGCTCGCGCCACAGATCGTGAAATTAGTGGATTTTTCTACTAATTTCTAGAAGAATCTAGAGGGTCCCGAACTCGCCAATATGGTCGCCAATGTCGCCAAATGGATCGCCTTGGTCGCCAAAAATGATGCCAACTTGGCTCTATCGCCAATATTTCGCCAAGTTCCCATTGAATTGCCATTATAACGTAAGAGACGGCTTGCTTGTGAATATTACAATCTTAACATAAAATAAATATAGAGTAATATAAAGGCATTGCACATCCAAATCCAAATTATTTACATTATTTTATACAAAATTCGTAACAATATTTTTATTACATTGTTTAAAACTTAAAGCAAGAAAAATTCTTGTAAAAATTAAGAGAAATAAGCTTAATTAAAATTATGAGATTGATTTAAAAATTTAATGTATAGTTTTGAATATTAATATAATATATTAAAATTAATATATTATATTAATTTATAATTCTCTAAAATATTTCATGGGAATTATAAGTATTTTGATGTAAAAAGCTTATTTAGATTATAATAGATTTAAAAAAAACTTTTTAGTTGTTTTAAAATCTAAATATAATATACAGGGAGATTATAATTAAAAATCCCCTTTCAAAATGCTGTAAAAAAAGAACCACTGCACAGAATGAATTCAACTTTGAACTGAATTTTTCTTGAAGGGAGGAAACGGTATGACATTAGAATAAATTGATTGGTGTTGTTATTGTAGTTTTTTATGCAGTTTTTTGATCCAAGGACAAATTTTCCCATCCAATGTGATATGACCTTAATGTGGTGGATGGGCTTTTGATTAGCAATGAAACAATTGTTAAATTACTTGGAAGCTATTTTTTTCCGTCAAAAAACTGAAACAATTAGAAATTGCAATACCAGTATACCGGGATACCGAATACCGGTATTTTGAGCCATTTGTACAATTTTGTAATATCGCTATTCACAAATACCGTTTTTTCGGTATTTACTAGAAATTTTTAAAATTATCTCCACTACATGTTCAGGGATCGCCAACATAGCAAAATAGTATACGTTTTCCTTTTTATGCCTCTCTAACGGGCGAAATTAATTAGACTGGGAATATAAAGTTGCATCGTACAATCAAGAGAAGTGATAAAATATGGGAATTAACCAAGGAAGAGGGCCAAAACTATCCTATTACAGCTCAGAACAATACTGCACACGCGCAGGATTCGTAGTCATATTCGTGTTTGTGAATTCAAGGTTGTAGTGTGAAGAAAGTGCGTAATATTTCGATATTTTTTTAATGGGCGAGTTTGTTATTCATATTGTATTTGAATATCATAAAGTATAATTGATGCAGTATGTTTTTTAAGGTCACATTTCAAAAAATTGTAATAGTACCACAGACTGGATAGTGATATTTACACTTTTTTGTGTGATTTAAATAAATAAGATGTTCCTTTACTTTTTTTTATGATTCTTAACATACAGTTATAGTTTAAAAGTTACAAATTATTTTTTGTGGTATTTACACTCTCCAACAAAACTGGCGAATAAAACAAAGAAAAACCCGTGTTTTCGTTCATTTTCTAAAATTTCTACTACCGGTATTAAAAACTAAAACATACTGAATACCGGTATTGAACTTTTGGTCCGGTATTGCAATTCCTAAACGCTATATACTCTGATACACATAGGAATTTTCTTTCTTATACCACACCCTTTCCACTCTTTTTAAGTATATTCAGTCGAAATTTGAAGCCATTCTGACCAGTGGTTCTTCTTAACAGCATTTAAAAAAAGGACTTTAATTATAGTCACCTGGTACATAATTGAGTTTAATTCAGCATAGATTGTAATGTAAAAACACACACAGTCAAGGTTTATATACCAATTTAAAACCTAGAGACAAAAGCAGATCTTACCCAAAGAAAACAAGACAACAAATTCAATTTCTACAAACTCATACAAAAAACTTAAAATAAACATCAATAAACTTATAAAGCAAAAATTTATTTCTGTTTCACTGCCCTAATTTTCACGTAGGTTTTAAAGCTCTAAAAACGTGTCATAAAAAAGAGAATATTTTATAGTTGTTTCGTAACATTTTACGAGAATCTGAAATCTCTTTATGAAAAATCTGAGTCTCAAAAGTAACTAACCAAAGTGTTTCGAAGTAAATTCATCAAGGCAAACTACTGATCAATAAAATAATTATTTTCAAGAGCATTTTCAATTCTCAGATATCCTCAAAAGATTCCCTCTAGTATTTCTCCATTTCTAGGTTGTCTCATAAAATTTTATATCGATGAGCAAATATTGATTTTTGTATATCCGATGGAACCTAACGGGATGATCAAATTTTATGGAACTGGAGACTTTCATTGCGCTAGTAAATACTATACGATAATTCATCTTGATAAAAGGAAATGTTCTTTTCTTTTTATCGTTGTTTGTAAACAGTGAACGCGCGTGCGAAGAGGAAAAGAAAACTTATTCTGCAAGATGTCTTTTGGATACTTGATTTAAGCTCAGTCAGCTGATTTTTTCTTGCTCCATGAAACAATATACTTTATTTAGAATGTAAAATTTGACAATATATATAATAAAACTTTTAGCATGCAATGCAACTAAAGCCGTTTAACAAATAATTTCCTTTTAAATGTATCCATTTGACTGAATTAGATAAATAATGATATAGGATTATTATAAAGGTTATATTGCATAAAAGTCTTTTAAGGTCAGTATTAACTTATGCATGTGAAACTTGGTCCATTTCGAACAGATGAGAGTGTCTACAAAAAAAAGATTTTAAGATTTATTTTTGGAGGAATTCAGGAAAATGGAATGTGGCGAAGGAGATCAAATTTCGAACTCTATCAATCATGTAATGAATCTGGCATTGTTAACTTCATCAAAATACAACGAATTAAATGGGAAGGTCACGTTGTCAGAATGGACGAAGACCGCACCACTAAAAAAGTCTTCAGTGCTCAACCAAGTGGCACATGAAGAAAGGGCAGGCCAAATCTTAGATGGATTGATGGCCTGGAAAAAGAACTCCTAGTTTTGAGAACTAAGATTGGAGAACTAAGAATTGGAGAATAGTAGGAAGAAGGCTGGCCTGGAAAAGGCTTTTTGAGAAGATCAAGGTCCATCCCGGGCTGTTGAGCCACTGAGGAGGAAGGAAAAATAGGATTATTATAAATGGGCTACTTTTAACTTTTCGGCAACCTTTAAATTATGATTACTTAATTTAGTTGCAGGCAATTATTTTGGTTCGAGGGACCATATTGAGGAAGCGGAGAATACCGGAAGGTTTCTCTTATTTAAAATGATTTCATTTATTAGTTTGCACTATAAAATCAATAAATATAAGTTAAATAAAATAGGCACAGTTTATTCAATTTATTAATTGTGCTAATTTCATATCCATATAGTTGCACACACACACACACAATCACATTTAATTTTAGAATCAGTTTAAGGAGAAAAATGTACTCTATCGCATTCTTCTTCAATTTTTTTTCAAATCAGCATCTTGTCACAATGCTCATCCCAGTCTACAAGTTAATTCAGCCAACTTGCATCTATATTTACTCTTGTTGATTTTTAAGCAAGAAAAACTCAGCTCGCCCAAATATAGAGATTATCATATGTTGACCCAATATAGAGAAATCAATGTTTGTTTTCTGACTGTTTTGGTAGGCTGCATATGACCAGCGGGCCGTTACTTTCCCAGCCCTGACTTAATTGATGGAAATAACAAATGTTGTGATATACAACAATTAGGCAGGTTACCTGGTCCCTATGCAAAGTTATGCATCAAATCTTATAAAGATCTGAATTCCAATTAATTTTTTTTTATGGAGAAAAGTCACAAATATACTCTTTACAAGCTTTCTTTATTCTTGAGTTCTAGTGAGGCGTATCCTTGATTACGACTAAAAACTAAACTTTTTCCAAAAATGGTAACTTATAAAATATTCTAGGTGGCAACTTATGAACCCCTTTTCCCCATTTCTGCTGACATTTTAGATGTTTTGTAACTTTATAATACTAATACATATTATAAGGTGATCAGAGAGGTGTTTCTTAACGTCAAACTTAGAAGCATCATGAGGATTGTTGACTACAGACTTCATATTTTTGAACCAGGGCCAAGTGACGAAGATGAGATTTGAACTAGCATTTTTCAGTGACCTATCTCGTGGGGTGTTTCACTTAAAACTCAAATTTTTTTCTTTGATGTTATAAAAATTATAATTGTTACCAGTTTACAAAGGAACCATAATATGTAGATGAAAATAACTGGATTTAAGTGCACTGAAGTAGAGATAAATGTAATTGTATAAGAGCGAATCACTGATAGTCCGACAAAATATTAGATTTGATGAAGGATCGCAAACTGTTATTGATCCGAAATAGGGCTGATGCATCTGGAGGAAGTTCCAGTTGGCCTGCATCCTTTCTATTTCTACCAGATAAATATTGTATATTTTTTTGTAATTGAACCGTGAACGTTTTCTTTGAATCTATATTGGTATACAGAGTGTATCAATTCAACAGTTACAAACTATCTGGACAGATAGAGTACACTCAGACGATTGGAAATGAAATGGCAATTCATGGTTAGAAACGCTTTCTTGTCGTTGTAGTGACGACACAAAACACGAGAAAGAAGAGAAAATATGTTTATTATTCTTATTTGAGCAAAAATCTTGGGAAGTCTTTGACTGGTGTACGCGATAGACGGCAAACGTATGCAGAAGCGTCAGATGATGATATATGTGCGCGCGTGGTTTTTACTAACGCGCTAGCTAAAAAGCTTCATTTCGCTTGCCGACAGAGTAGAAGTGGATGGTACGTAGCACGAAAGCTGAGTGCGCTGATACCCATCTGGTTTACGACCCATTACAACATTGGCGTGCGTTTCCACCTGAATGCAGCGTATGGCCTACAGTGGATCGGATGGGGTCGTCCATCGCATTGGTCCGCTTGATCGCCATACCTCATTTGCCTTGATTACTTCTTATGGAGGTACGTAAAAAGTCACTGGTGTACCAAACAGTGCTGAGGACTTTGTTGTCTGCATCACGACAGCTGCTGGAGAAGTCCTGGACACGCCCGGTATTTTCGTTAGCGTTCGATCTTCAATGCGCAAGAGATGTGAGGCCTGTATGACGGCCAGGAGTCGTAATTTTGAATACTTTGGTGCTGATCGCTGTCTCTTTAATGTTCTTTTTTCTTAGTTTTTCGCTGTACTAAGGATAATAGACATGTTTTCTCCTCGTGTTCTGCCTTTCTTGTGTTTTTTGTCATCACTACCATGCTAGGAAACCGTTTCCGACTATGCATTGCTATGTGATTTCCCATCGTCTGGGTATTTCTATCTCTCCTGAAAATTGTAACCGTTGAACTGATACACCCTGCATAACTATATATATATAATTGGATCCAAATTTATTAATATATTGTTTTTACTATACTTTTTAAAGTCCATTGCCAGCAGCCTTCGTGTTGTTTTAGAGTATGACATTAATAGATAATTAATCAATCAGTAGCTATACGCTTAATCTCAGATCATAAAATAAGAAAACGATGCCAGCATTTAGTAGAAAATAATTAGTATAATAATATAAATCTATCTAGTATTATATTAATTATAGTGTTATAACTGGAACTGTAATATGAATTTAGTCCAAAACTACTTTATTGATTATTTCCATTTAAATGAATCTTTCAATATGCATTCATTACTTGCTGTATTGTGAAACTGATACGGAAATGTCTTTCTAGAATAATTTTGCAATGGAGATAATATTTCGAATATGTGCATTAGAAATCTGATCATCATTTCGATGTTTTACAACTTGAATAGAACAAATATTCTTCTTACGTGACATAACTGATATTTTATTCATTACTAACTAGTGTGCCCATTCTTCGCGCGTTGAATTGAACAAATATAACAGTTCAGATGTAAGACAAAAAAAAAATATGAGGTTAATTTTTCAAAATATATTTTAAATAATTTTGAGTAAACTGCAAAATTATTAGGCAGAAAAATTCACGGCATACCGATATCAAATTAGTGCACCTATAACTTATAAATCAAAGAAACTCTTGGCTTAAAAACTTTTTAAACATACAAGTCAAAGCAATTTATTTCAATATAACATTGCTTTGTAGAAATATCGCAGCGTAAGCTAAAAATCTAAACAAAAATCCATTTGCCAAAGCAAAATAAAACTAGAATTCAGTTATAGATAGAATAATTTTTTTTTTAATTATTTATTTGAAAACAATAGTAATTTCCTCTTAAATAATAAAAAAATGGTTAAATTAAGCAATAAATAACAAAAATTAAAGTAAAAATAACTTGCATTCTTCCAAGAAAAAAGCATAAAATACAAATATTCGCAAGCTGAGATAGGCGCGACATCACATGACGTCATATTGCCAGAGCTATAGAAAATTGCTTAAAAATTTTATTTAAATAAATCTAAAACAAATTTCGAAAAATATTTTTATAGATTTTACATATAGAAAGAGAGAGACGACATATATTTTTTTTAGTTTTCTAATACGTAGAATATTTGAATCGCTAAAATCAAAATTCTGTGATTCGAAAATTAATCATTTTACCATAAAAGAATTTGCAAGTTCTAAATTTTCAAGCTGAGAAACTTAATTTGTTGAGAAAGGGAAGGAAATATTCATTAAGATTATACAATGAATAATTTATAAATTTAAGCAGTTTTAATTATCTATAGTTAAAAATGGATTCCAGAATTTTTTTTTAAATCAGACATATCCGACTTTCAGACTAAGGACGGCTATGAAAATGCGACCTAACAAAAAATCATTAGAATTCAAATCTTAAGAAATTATAATTAAAAATATGAAATTCTTACAAATTCATCCAGCCCAGACAGAGGAAAAAGATCAGATTTTGTGCGTGCGTTTGAGTCAATCAGGAGAATAAAACAGTGAATATACTAATAATATTTTTAGTTACCAAACTTTATAAAAAGCAAGTATTTTTGGTTAACTAGAGGACATGTAAATATAAATCTGCTTTTAGGCAAATTGTTTTTACATAATTTGAAAATGGCACTACTGAGAGAAAATTATAGTGGAGTTCTTTGTAGTATCTATATTGAAAGAAAAAAAAACTACGTTTTCGAATAACCAACTTATTTCTTTTTTCATTTCAGAATAGCTTCCTAGGTATCTCAAAGAATACAGATCCAAAGAAGGAAAAACGATACAAGAAGATTTTTCAACAAAATGTGGGCAGGTGGTGTTTTTTTTTTTAATTATGTAAATCTAATGCGATCTACTATTCCAATAATGATTAAAATGATTTCGAAAAAAAGCGCTGAAGATTTTAAATGTTTCTCTATAGTGATATAGATGAAGGTGCAAATGATATGTTCTAACTCGGGTGAAGTGGCAATTTTTAATTGAAGAAATAGCTTCTTAAGTTCTATTAAAATACGCAATCACTAAATCAAGAAATCTGTATATAAAAGAAAGTGAAAATATTACTTTAAAGAAATTTTATTTGTCAATTGTAACCAATACATCTGTAATATTTTCTGATATTGATTCAGTGAGATATGTACAGTGGAGGACAAAAATAAAGAGTTGTGTTATTTTCTTTTTTTAAGTTACATATAGACCCCTGCAAAATGTGAACATTTCGATGAATGAGGTTATATATTCTGTTGTATGAAATTAAGGGTAGCCTAAGGATATTGGTAGAGAACTCGAAGCCAACGTGTCTTGAGTTCGAGCCCTGCGACATTGAAAACGTGCCGTAGAGAAGGGCTGATGCACGTTACGTGTCGTGGCTCAAAATCCTCATGGTGACGTGGTATGAAAGCTTGCAGAAGGAGCTGCCATTTTTAATGTTATTCTCGTCACTTGACTGTAGTTCAAAACTACGACGTGAATCATCAGTAGCCCTCGTGTTGCTTTATGGAGAGATGTCAATAAACGCTCACTCACATGTGAAATTAAGAAAATTTATTATTTCTGCTCACTTCGGTCATGCAATTGCAGATGTAAGTGATTTATGGTAATCACCTCGAAATATATCTCATATAACGGTAAGTTCTCGTTAAAAAGGGAAAAGGAAGGAGTGAAAAGTTAAAATGCTGAATTTTTGGATGTTTCTTCCTGGTATCATTTAAATCAGCGGTTCTTAAATTTTCAATCGCCCTCTTTACCACTTTATGTATCAACCTGACGTCGCGGACCCCCAAGATTTTGAATACCTCTCCCTGACCCTTAACACATGGCCGCAATGAATCAAATTCCTACTTTTTTTCACAAATGTTTTTGCAATGTTTTGAAAATATTACGCTGTAATAATGGTTATGTAGTTACAAACGGTAAGAAAAAAAATGATTTAATGTTCTTGATCGAAAAAAATATAGGTTTCATTTCATTAGGGGCCATTTAGGGATCCAGTTTATTATAGATACCTTTCAATTTTTCCATGAAGCCTTTTAGAGTCTGTACAAGAGGAAAATCTTAACATTAAACGAGAGACCTTCGCGGACCCCTTAGAAAGACGCTGCAGACCTCTAAGGGTCCACAGACCGTAGTTTGAGAACCACCGATTTGGATGATTTCAATAATGGAAAATATTCAGAAATTTATAGAAATGTGCCAAATGATAAATGTTGTCAATGAATTTCCTATCGCTCACAGTACCATTTTTAGAGTGTGAGCTGCATTTTAAATGGGGGAACACAAAGGAGAGAATGCCTTAACTGTGCGACAATCTTCAACAAATCAGTATATTGTTATTTTAGCACAAAGAAACAGATACAACACAGTTGGTCTACTGACAAATCATTTCGTTGCTGCTACAGGAACTCAAATATTCCAGAAAACAGCCTCGAGACAGTTTCAAAAATATAGATTATTCGCTTGAAGATCTATTGTGTGCTTCCCGAGCGCTAGACATCCCCATATTTTTGTTTATTCCTAATGGGCTGCAGACTGGTGTTTTACCTTGGCAGACCTAGTACATTCCCCGGAAGCTGGTATCTCTTTTTAATGCGGTACCATATAGGAGGATACCAATCCTCGCAAGTAATTTTGATGCCCAGTTTCTTCCCCAGAGGGAGGCACCTGAGCTCTGACGATGTGAACCTGTACTAGGATTTTATTTTGCAGAGAACACCCACGCCAAACAGACACACTAGGGATCTTTTATATGCCGTATAATCATATGACATGGCCGCTGTAGATTTTATGCAAGACGTCCCCATATCTCTTGATTGCAATGGTGTTTTCAGCATCACAATGGGACTGATGACGACTGGTCCACCGAGCTTTTCACGGATTAAAGTAGATACAATCCATCGTATAATTGTAGGAATAATATAATATGGCGTGAATTTGACAATGCTTATTATCGTGAAAATATTCTGGACTTGTAAAGAGAGCGGATCCTTTTGTGGGCAGGCACGGTTTATGTATGCACAGACTTCAGAGTGCTTGACAAAATTTCTTAATCAACTGATTATATTTAGTACATTCTACATCCCCATGTTCGACTATCCTGTAGATCTGTTGGTAAAAATGTTCATTTTATGGATGATAATCCAACTTGTCATTGTGTAGCGATATCCTCTATATAAGCCAGTAACAACCTCCGCCTCCGCACCATAGTGATCCTTTTGGTGTAATGGTTAAGTTACTCGATTTCGGATCCAAAAATCCCGGGTTCTATCCTCCGAATAAGCGCGCCACTTCATTGGTGACCCTGGCTACGCTAAGAAACCTTCTGAACTGCCGTGGCGCCATCTATTCACAAACGAGAATCCAATAACTCGTCAAAATCACTTGACGCAGCCAACAAAGTCGTCTAAATCACCTCTGTGACGCAACTCTTCCAACTAACTGCTCGCATGATATCGTTCGTTCGTCTAACCACCAACTCACTGGTAGGGGAGTGTGTAGCGATAACATATATATAAGCCAGTAACAACCTCCGTACCATGGCGATTATTTTGGTGTAGTGCTTCAGTTACTCGGTTTCAGATCCAAAGGTCGCGGGTATGAACCCTCCACAATTGCACACAAGTTGTAAAAAATTGCCTTCAAACCAAAGATATTCATTACATAGCCTGTTTAGCATGCTCCCTTGACCTTAATCCCATTGAAAATCTGGAAATGTCTTAGTGAGATGCATTGTTAATATAGACAATTTCCTTTCAAAAAAGGAAACCTTCATATGTGCAGTGAGAAAAAAACACAAGCCAGCTTGCCTTAATCGCTCTTGAGTTACATTGCTTTTAGTATGCTGCACTACGTTGAAAGTTGCCTAATATTCCAAAATGATTGAATCTAATGTTACATCCTTATTGACAGGACGTTGATGGTCGTTTGTTGTAAATATTGTACTTTCTTTTTACACAGCCATGTATTCAAAAAACACGCACTTTTTGCAAAAGCATCCGCTTGTAACAACGACCTGTATACAAACTTACAACAGAAATTTTTAATATTAAATTATGTGGAATTAATGCCATTCTAATTTACAATTGCACATAGATTTCCATTTACATGGCCATTTTTTCTTGGTTCGAAAATTTTGTCCATTGGAAGACAAGAAGCGATGGACTTAAGTGAACTTATTAGAAGACAATGCAATTGTTTACCGAAATTTAAATATAAGGTTTAGATAAATTAAGAGGAAAAAGATTGCACCCAACAAAACAAAACAAAATTTACTCTAGAACTTAAATCGCTTTCTACTCAGAGTGTTAAAAATGCGTAAATTGTGCGATGTCCTGTAAAAAGGAAAAAGTAGAAATATAATTAAATAATAGTATGCCCAAACTCATTTATTCGCATTAGAAAAAGAATTTAAAATAAATTCTCAATGAGATTTAACGTGAATAAAACTGTCTATGTAATATCTCTTTAGATTAGAAAAAAAGTCGGGAAGCTGATTATATAATTTATTCTATAAGAGTGTTCGTAAGTTGCTTGTTGCACTATGTAAATTATAGAAACAGACGATACATTAACATTATTCACTTAAAAACTATGAAAGGTATTCGACAAACAGATTCGAAAGTTAGTTAAATAATAAATAATGAGCAACTATAACACAGTCTGCTTATATACTCTTGATTTCAAAATAACTATTAACGTGAATGCATTTAAAAATAAAACGTTTTTAAAGAAATTTAAATTTATGAAAATATTGAACTGTGCCTCATATTCCAAAAAAACAAATGTCATGCAACATGATATACAAAATTAGGGAGCAGCAAATACTAGTAAATAATTATTTTGTGAGAAAAAATCTCTTGCTTTGTAAATAGAGCTTGCAAAAACCCGATATTTCAAAACCAGGTTTTCGGTTTTTCGTCTAGTGAAAAACCAGTTTATAGTTTTTTTTAAATCAAATATAAAAAACAAATTAACTACATAATACTTCAAATAAACAATATTTTTTTTTAAATATAGCGTAGAAATAAACCAGGGAAAATAAAAATATATAAGACAAAATTTAGCAATTAGAATCCTAATTTATAAAATATAATATAAATAAGAAGAAAAATAACAATTTTATTGTTAATATAATATAATGTGAAAAATATAGAAAGTTCTATACTATACACACAGAGTACAGAGCATATACTATAAATCTTATTTCTAATGCAATAAGCGTTGTAAGAAAACTAATGATTTCTACAATCATATGTGAAAGTCAACAAAGTAAAAATAATATTGGTTTTTTTTAATTTGTTGTGTGTGATACTCAAATTCCACTTACTTTTCACGACAATATTTTTTTATTTACCATTTAAACCAACAATATTTTTTTATTTACCATTTATTTACCATTTCCAGGTTTTATAGTTAGGTAAATTTTAACAGAAAAAACCAGTTAACCGAGAGAAAGAGAGAGAGAAATTACGGTGTTAACCGGTTTGCAAGCCCTAGTTCTAGGCTAAGGTTTGACAAACTTAGTTTTGATTCGTTAAAACCAACCCCAATGGAATTATAACTAAAGTTCCTCATATCAGTAAACTTTGGCGACACGTCCATATATTCCAGAGTTTTATGTATACGTATTAAATCAACACTTCTTCCATAAAATCCCGTCTGTCGTTACTTAAATGTTAATGTAACCTTGAATTCCTCATTTCCAGAAAATTCTAACACATAATTATCTTCGCCAAATGTCGCAAGTTATTTCTGAGTATCTTTCGAAAGGAACGATATTCAACACATATAATAACATTTTTAAGACTATTTTTTTTTCTCTTTCTCTCTGTTCGAAAAGTAAATATTCACTACTTTCCCGAGTTGAAAATTAACAGTAACTCAAAACAAATAAAAAGAGAAGAAAGTTTGCTGTTCTCTCTCAAAATAAATTGCTCGCGGCACCATTCGATTCCTGAATATTTTCAATTCCGCCTGTTTGACGCTCTGACTCGGAATGCAAATAAATTCTAATACATTCTTTTTTGAAAAGATATTTTATTAAAGTATGGGGACCTTGTTCTTTAGAACAGCATTTTACTAGTTATCTGCTTTTACATATATCTATTTCTTGCAAAGAAAAATGAGTAAATATTTTACTTGAAGATGGCACTATTCCAAAACTTTTTATTGGTGTTATCTGTATTGTTTGAAGTAAATTTGTTTTTATAATTGTATGTTGATTGGGTATTTAGAAATAATTATATATTATGTTAAAGAGAATAGTGTTTTTAGTGAACTGAATATCATTTTCATTCTACACATGCTCTGAAATTTGAGTAAGAATTTTTTTTAAAAAAAGCCAGGTTTTTTTTATTAAATATAATGTAATGATTTAACGATCTCTTATTACTCTACTTGTTTTGTTTGAGATTGAAGTTCCGTCATAGACCAATAATTTTTCTTTATTCCAATGAAAAATTTAAAAATTAAAGAATATGTTTGTGACGGATTTATACGCGATTCTACCAATATCTTCTTTTCTCTTTAAAACAAATTATTTATTTCAACCAACTTTCATCGAGAAACAAAACGTGATTTATGTAAATGAGGAATATTATATAAATTCGGCTTTCGCGAGTTGAAGGAGAGTGAAGTAAGAGATTAAGTGAAGTTAAGTGAAATAAAGGAAGTGAGCAAGTGATTTGTTGACAAGTTGAAGTTGACGTGTTAGATGTGTGCAAATAGGAGTTTAACAGAAGTTGAGAATTAGTGGTTAGTGAAGGTTGAAAAGTAGTGGAATTATAGATTACAGAACGTGGAGCCATCGTCATTTGATCAAGCCGAAGAAAGTGCCTGAAGTTTCTCCTGTAGGATCCGATGCATTAAGGATTTAGGTACTGTACACTTGATTAAGTGGAAGCTTATTATTAATGTGCGACGTAGTTGTAATTGAGCGTATTTAAGCTGGCTTAGATTCAGTTGAGGGTCTGTAATATTATCCCCGTATTAGAGTATTTCACCTCTGCACTCTTCCATTGTTTATATACCTTAATTAGAATTGTGTTGTGTCTGTTTCATAATCATTAATAAGAATTAATAAATCAAATTAGATTGGAAATAATGTCTGTGGATTATTTAGTTCCTCCTACATATCAAGCCGGGTTTACGGATAGACAAGAGGGTTCGAATGTTTGGGGTAACCAGAGGTTACCACATATTGAGGACATTGTCTCTCAAACACACATTTAAAATATGTGTTGTTTTTAGATTGTAGTCTGGTCGACGTAATGTATGTTTGAAACCATAAAATATCATTATGACATTCATTATCGCCATAACATTTGAAAATTCTTATAACTGAATTTAAAATGTACCTTAAAGCCTTCGAGTCCTCATGCTGTTGCTGTAGAAAGGACGTGTGTGTGTGTGTGTTTAAACAACAAATTAACTTTAAAATTTAAATTGTTTTAAACTACATTTCCTTTCCTTTATTTTTTTCACCCAGTAATATAAGCAAACACAGGGGAATGTAGGTGAATTAAAATTATGCTCTACATTATAATATTAATAAGATATACTGTTTGCCTTAAATAATGTTCACTTTACTTTTTTTTTATTGTGTGTGTGTATTCATACTTTTTTATTTTTATTTTTTTATTTTTCTTTCCTTCTTTACCCTTTCTCTCTTCAACTTCTTCTTAAAATTAATTAACTATTTATTTTTTTGCTGCATTATATCTTTTAGCATTTTACCACTTTTCTTGTATATAAACATTATGATTAAATCGACTGCTGTAAAAAATACCTTCCTTGTATAGCACATTATATATTTTTTAAATTAAAAAAAGAAGAAATAAAATAGAAATCAGTGGGGAAGACCGTCTTCCCTTTCTGGTTAATCCAGATTCAGTCAAAGACTTGCCCTCATCTGGGGGGAACCAATGACTCTTTACATATTTTCCAACAGATGAAAAAGAGACAGTATGATTTCATTTTTGAGCTCGACTACGAACGTTCACATAATATGAGGATAATAATATTTTGGGGGTGAATTAATTTACTCTCTGCAGCAATTGTCCTAGAAATAATCCACTGAAAATCTGATGGAAAACTCTCCCCAAGAGAAGCAAACTGATACTTTGAATAATTTTTTAAACATGTATATCTTGAATTAAATTTTTTTGAAAAATAGGCTTTCTCTCTCCTCTTTCTCTTAAGAACAAAATAGACTTAATAACAAAGATACATACAATGGATCGTTAACTCTAGAATATAGGTTCCCAACCTTTTTTGAGCTGGCGCCCCCTTTTTCTAGTAAATATTTCGATATCGCCCCCTTTTCTTGTGAATATTTCTCTCGACACCACCCCCTCTTACTCTAGAGAAATAAGAGTGTACATAATACAGGGCGAAACAGGAGTTATGTTTTAAAAAATATCCTATTACTAAAAGAATATATTTTTTAATTTAATTTTTTTCTAAAGCCCCAATTATTTTACTTGCGAATCTGAAATATCTATTGCCACAAATATATTTAAATGGGTAATATTATATATTTTAGTCATAGATAGGATATATTGTGTGTTGGAATTGAAACGCGTTACTGAATGTCTTCTCATTTAAAAGAGTGAACATAAGTTTTAGCTTACCTGTTATAAAGACAGGCAGGGTTTTGATGATACGAATTAATTCATAATAAACTACTGCTTTCAAAATAAATATAAATTGACAGTTTCAGCCTTTAAAGAATAGCGTTAATTCCTGTGTAACATATTTAATTATGTTTCTTGGATAACATAAGTAATGAAATGCAGTGGACGAAACACTTACAAAGATAACACGTGCACTACAGAAATTATGCACTATATCATTCAATTTAATGTAGGTCTGAATGTAATGTAATCTTCAAGCTTTTCATCCACTTCCCGAACTACCGTAAATTTTCGTACATGTGATATAGAAATGATTTAAATACATACAATCAACAAAAGGTTGTTGCTTATGCCACCTGATCGACAGTAACATTCAGATCAAGGTCACGAAATTCCATCGCGGCTAAGGCTAGAATTTTACGCCTGTCGTTAGCCTAAGCTTTGAGCCCCCAGGAGGGCAAGCAACACGATAGATGGCGACTCCGTTCGGACCCACAGATTTAACGAGCAGGTTCTCGATTTGTACTCGGCGGGCATTTGGGCATCCGCATCGAACCCAGGCCTTCCGGTCTGGGGTCCGATGCTCTAACCACTAGGCTACCCACGGCCCTTCAACAAAAGGTGAACAGTATTAACGTTTACTTTTGCTAGTACGTAATCAGCGTGGTTTTTTTTTAAATCTTTTTTGGTTAATCTGACCAAGCCCCTCCGTGCCATCTCAACGCCCTCTAATTTTCTCTGGATCCTTTACCACCCCCCCTAAAAGCAATCGAACGTCCACAAGGGGCGGTATCGCCCACGTTGAGAACATATGCTCTAGAACAAAGTACAGTAAAAAAAATTTCGCGTCTTTTTAATACCTTTTATAAGTTTCACTTGTATGTAACTGAATCTTTGAACTCAATAT
>BMAO01020284.1:0-70618 GCA_019973975.1 Trichonephila clavata
AAAAAATTGTTCAAAGAGAGACACGTGGAGCCAAAAGCGGAAAGTTGAACAAATGTTATTTTCTTCAAGCATTTAAATCTATACAGCACTGGCATTCTACAATTTGAAACAGCAGTCAATTTATTTTTAGAGTTTTATTTCAAATTTTTTTTGTTATTATTATTTTGCAAATTTTGCTTTCCATAATTTTGAGCGTATTAGTTTAATAAGTTCCATTTCAGAATTATCAACTTCCATCCACTAAAAATTGACAGATTTGTAGAATGGCTTAGAGTGTCACCGAGAGATGAACCACGTGCCAATTCTGCCACGTTTGCAATAGGGGTTGCTGACACCAGTTATATAGTATAAACACAGCAATATCGGTATATTTTTTCTTGACTTATAAACTTGAAAAATATCAGCACAACAATGATTTTAAAAAAGCTGATCTATACTGAATTTTACAAGTCAATATGTGTGTATCTCAAAATGAATAGTCTTAAAGTAGCGGCACACGCAAGGAAGTTAATTATATGAACCACAACCCCTCCCCTCAAATAATTTTTAAACTGCTCTGAAAAGCATTATTTAACTGACGTTTTCTATCGTTCTATCTACGTAACTCATTGTTGTAGCAACATATTACAAAGCATAATGAATTGGAAGTAATGAACTATTGGGTGACAAAAAAAGTTGGCTGGGTGGCGTGGTTCATTTGTCGCTGGCCTTCTGCACCCAAGGTTGCGGGTTCGACCCCGGCACAATTCAGTGGATTTTTGCGATGCAGAAAATCGACAGCGGCCATGTCGTATGATTATACGGCATGTAAAAGATCCCTAGAGTGTCTGTTTGGCTTGGGTACTCTCGGCAAAATTAAATCCTGGTACAAGTTCGCATCGTCAGAGTTCAGGTGCTTCTCTCTGGGGAGGAAATTGGGCGTCAAAATTACCTGCGGCGATTGGTATCCGCCTATACGACGCCGCACTAAAGAGTGATACCAGCTCTTGGGGATGTAGTAGGTCTGTCTGCCCAATGGTAAAAATACCAATCCTCAACCCATTGGATAAAAAAAAAAAAGGTTACAATAAAAAACTAATGTAAATTCAATATCGTTTCACCTCCTCCTCTCATTTCCCCTCCGTTACATTTCAATTATGAATATCCCGTATTTTTCAGCGATTAAACCTTTGTTTATAAAACCGATGACCCTTCCATTTTGATAGATTTTTATATCCAAATGTTTTTCATTCATTAGTTGTATATCTAAGGTTTTAAGTTCAAGTCAAACACGTGCAATATCTATCGACTTGCTGATTATGTTAAATCAAATACATTTAAAAGGAGAGAGAGAGCAAGAGCCATTTTTTTTATCTTTCAGTTATCTGACGGCCTACACATAGGCCGTCAGCATCATCAGGCTGTCCATCACGAAGCCCGATTAAAAGCCAAAAAAGAAGATCGCCTTCCATCTATGGCTGTGCTTCGTTTATCAGGTCTTCTCTTTCGTCCATTAGCAGATAGGCTGTAGTGTTACTTGGGTAACGAGACAAATATTAGCGGGGGAAACCGCCTCCGCTTTTTTCGATTATCTACCCGCAGATACTTCTGTCTGTCATCGAATTTACTGATATATGTTGAATCGAAACAATTTTAGAGAAGGTTCAACCATTTTCTCTTCACTTCGTTTCTCCACCCTGTGATTAAGTTAGTAATTGAGAGATTGGGACATTTGTTTGTCTTTTACTTTATCGGAGTGTACGAATGTTCTTAGAATTGAGGTTAAACTCGGAAGACATTCTACTGACATCTAACATGCCGCTTGCAAGCGATGAAATGCTATCACAACATTTCTCGGTAAGCCCACGACTTGATTAGTTCATTTACTGGACAGATAAGCTTAATTAGTTACGATGACTGAAGGTGATAAAGACGTCGTCGATTTTGAATCCAATGGAAGCTGATTGGAGGATCGGAGAGTATGTGTGTGATGTTTTCAAAAAATGATGAGTATGTGATGAGAATCGGTTTTTATATATGATGAAATAATTTACGACGTGCATATTAAAAAAATCAGCATATTTGCTGCATTATTTATGTGTTCTTAAATATAAAACATTTTGAATGGTAAATGAAATTCATGCATTCATCGCAAAATGTTTTTAGTTACATCTTAAAATTGAATTTATTTCATGGTTAAAATTTGGATTGTGACACTTAAATATTTATTAATTTATAACCATTAAAGTATTGTTAAAGTACATTTTTCCTTATTAAGATTCTTTTTTCTACTTGTATCACTTATCAAAATCATGATTAGGTCTATTTAGAATAATAAATATTTACTGCAAGTCGGAAGGTTTAGAATAATATTCCGCCATATTTTAGGGCTCATATTCTGTTTTGGGGGATTTTCGCGAAGATGTTTTATATATAGCATTTATTCGAATCTATAAGCCGCACCACAAGGTCTCAACATATTTTTGTGAAAAAAAAAAACAATGTAAAAAGGCTCGTCGATATTCATATTTACAAAATAAAAAAAAAATCAAATTTGAACTAATAAGTGACCAACTAATTTATATATTTTACAGTATTAAAAACTTTTAAATACATGACCTGTAACTAATCAAACAATCAGAGAGTATCATGTTCACCTTCCTCCATCCAACGAGTTTTCCTGCCTTCGATTCTAAGCCTCGCACTATTTTCAGTAGCATTGACATCGGAAAAAAATGCGGTTCATGTTCGAATAAATATGGAAATTTCAATAACGTTTTAAAATAAAAATTTATAAAAGCTAAATCATTTGAATCATACATTGAATGCACAGTGAAGTAAAGAATATGGAAATATTGAATAAATAACTTTTGGATTATTAGAATACAAAGTGGGAAATAATACAGCTTTGTCTTAAAACTAATAACTACTCAGAGTAATATTGCGCAATAATTTTTATTGAAAAATTTACTTACAATAAATGTTTTTTTTATTCATAAATTTGCTAATCTTTCGTCATAAAACTTTAGAAAATGTTCTCAGATTGGAATAAACCGAATAATTTCAAGAGTGATCCTATAAGACACAGAATGGCAATAAGATTCAGAATTTATTGCCAAAATAATTCGTATTTTAATAATGAAGAAATCGATTGGAAAAGAAACAAGTAATATAAAAAAATTAAGTCAGTTCCTATTTAGGACAAGAAAATTTTTACTTCAGTTACTTTTTATTAAATAGTTATACAATTAATATGAATATGTATAAACATATAACAGAATCACAAAATTAAGTGACAAAATATAGAAAGCGATTTTTCTTACATTTTTCCATTTTCCTTTCTATATATGGTGTTGGACAATTTTTTTGTTTGTTACTATTTATCATTAATTAAATTTAAATATTCTATTAAAATAGAAGGGTAAAAAAAAAAAGAAATTAGGCCGTCTTCGAACCCACGACCTTTGGATTAGAAGTCTAAAGCGCTATGCATTGCGCTACAGAGACACAATGAAAGATTTTCCTTTCTATATATGCTGTTGGACTATTATTTTTATTTGTTACTATTCATTCATTTTATAATTAAATTAGTGAATTAATATTTGAAAAAACTGAATAAACATCAAGTGTCATCCATTACAAGTTTAGAAAAAAGTATTTGAACTTAAATGGATGAATATTATAATATCAATATACATGTATATATAAATGTGTATATATGTATATATATATATATATATATATAGAGAGAGAGAGAGAGAGAGGTAGAGAGAGAGAGAGAGAGAGACAGTAAATTAATGGTAGAAATTGAAAGAGGAATTTAAAATAATCAATTATAACAGTTTGGGAGCACATTTTCATTTGCATATATATCAACACGCACAAAGCATTTCTACACAATAACACATTCATTCTTAGATACAATTTTAAATTTAAGCTTGTTAAAAAATAGTGAAATTTTGTAATAAAAGCTCAGAGAATTGCATGATACTCGTGAAAGGCATAATTTAATACATATAAACATTCCTTAACTTAGAATTAACTAGTTCAAGAAAAGAAATAAAAAGTTTCACAAACACATTAAATGAGTTCTGCATAATTTCACTCAATTACTTCCTTAAATAACACTTATAAAGTGTATTTAAATCTAAAATTAATTTATTTTATCTTTGAGGAATTTTTTTTCTAGTGAAATAAATAAGTGGGCAGTTATGGTTTATTTTATAATCTCTTTTTATGCTTAAAAGATAATATTCTTGATTCTTTAAAATGTCCTGTAATGGAAAAAATCTAGAAAATGCGTTAAGGAAATGGAGCAAAAATTACATTTAGTGCTACATAATAATTTTTCCTCGCGTGATTCGACATAAAAAAAGAATTGTTTTTCCGTAAATATTTTTTGTTAAAATATTCAGAAATTAACAAATAAGCTTCTAAAAAATACATTTATTCATTTTAAAAACAAAGCGAGTGTATTAAAAAACAGGATAAGAATCTTTAAAATTACAATATAAGAGGGATTCATAATGAATACAACTTTGTATTATTTTCTAAAAATTACATTTATTTGAATTTCATATAAAAAAGAATACAAAATTTATTGTAATGTAAAATAAGACAGGGTCTATATGTACCCAGGAAAAAATAATTTTTTCTAAATATTTAATAAAAAATCTTACGGATGAAGTTGATGATATGCATCAATCAAGAACAAATGTTTATATTTGGATGAAAAATCCCTCGGTTGCTTACTACTAATACAAGCTTTAAAAAAGAGGTTAAATCTGTACCTTGTAGATTTTTTGTCACCTTATTTGATATATAAAAAGAAAAATTTAGAAATATCAAAAAAAGTACAAAAAAATAATAAGAAAAATAATGCACTAAGAAAAATTTACTTATCTTCCAGTAAATTTTCTGTAAATATTTGTCTGAAAAAGCTTCTGATTAAACCTAATGCATGGTAAAAATATGACTCCCAGACACCTTAAGTAGATTTGCTGCCGCAAAATAGTCAAAACAAAAGAAAAACCCAAAAAATGAATAAAGAAATAAACAAGAAAAAATATAGATGCAACTTGACTGACATTAATTTGCAGGCTGTGAGGAAAATTTCAAAAAGTAATCTCACTCCTGATTTCAAAATTTTTTTTAAAAATGTGATAAATTTATTTGTTTCATTAGACAGATCCTAAAATTAAATGTACTTGCAGCTATACATGATATAAAGTTAGCACAGTAAATAAATTGAATAAAACTATTCTATCTTACTTAACTTATATTTGTTGATTTTTATGGTACAATTTATGACTTTTCTAAAATGCAAAATTAGCTAATGAATGCTATCCTTTTAAAAAGGTACGGCCCTCCGGTAACCTTCACTTCTAGCAAAAACAATTGTCCTTCCCTGCCGTATTCGATTATACCGGTGGAATACATACTTAAAAAGTAAGCATTGTGAAATAAAATACTTTGCGTACAATTAATCATTGAGTGAGTTAACTGCTCAAGTAACTGATTCAGTAGTTAGGTCCGTCCATTTCTCTCAACTATGGGTATTTTTCAATGTAAGTTTATTTAGAAAAAAAGAATGTTTATTCAGTTACTACCTGAAGAAATTTTGGTCTGTAAATTACTTTTTTGTATTGTGGTGCAAGAACCGTGAAGCTGTAATTAATGATGGTAGTTTTTAAAACTCATCAATCATGCTTAAAAACAGATGCCCAAACAAGATATTATAGTTATTTCTTCACATATTTGGTGTTTGACAAGCAATTCAATTTTTCATCCTTGAATTCATATTTAAAATGCAAAAAAGCTATTCAGGTTATTTATACTACACTCTTTAAATATTTTTGTTTAATTCATTCGTCCTTGAGATCTCATTTAGCATTCAGAGGGTTTTCTATTGTTTTCTTTATGCAAACTGTTTTACAGATTGTATCAAGTTGTTGAATAATTTTATTAGTAGCTTCACCATTACTCAGAGATTTTTAGTTACATACTAACAGTCCATCTATGCATCCGCTTCTTTCTTTTTATTTCATTTTATAAATTTAAATATATGCTAAAACCATGTCTTCTGAAAATAGCTTCTCCTTCCAGGAAATAATCAATAAACTGATAAAAGTCTTTAATTTATAAATTTTGACATTTCTTTTTATATCATTGAAAGGATTTCAAAACGGATGTTTCTTTGATTTATGAATTCGAATGTTCCCCATGAATACTGAGTTACAATTTTGTATTTTTTAAAATGTATGTAGCAAATGTATTAGGATTGGAAAATGTATCTAATTGCAGAAATGTCTTTGAAAGGGTTAAGGGATTATTCTGAAAACAAAAGAGATGCATTCTCTTTTATGAAATTTTTGGCAAAGAAATACAAGGTGTTAGAATTTTTGCGTATATATTTCAAATAGAAATTATTAGAATATAAGAAAGACACTTAAATTCATTAAGGGTAACAAAAATGTAAAAGTTTAATTTATCTCACTCTCTCTCTCTCTATATATATAGAAGAGAAGCGACGAACTCACTCATACAGTACGAGATTTCCGGAACTAATAGACCTACAGATTTGAAATTGGACAGACATATTACTTTTGTTGAGTAAAGATTCTAAAAAAACCGGGTTTTATGAAAGTCCTTCCCCAATGGTACATCGTGTGTGTGTGGGGGGGGGGGGGTTGAAGGGATTTTTCCCATTTTTAAACTATTAGATCAAAAAATTTGAATTTATGTTCAGTAGAGACCCGTTAAACCCAGGAGCTAAATGGTAGTGTATCGCGCTTTCATGCCATATGTCCGTGGTTTGAAATCCGGGCTGGGCAAGGTCGACTCAGCCTTTCATCCCTTAAGTGGGTCGGTAATTGAGTACCAAGCTTGCTTGGAAAATTAACACTGGGGGGGGGGGTTCGCGTAAGACTGACCACTTGACTGAAACATCTTCACATGCACCCCAGCGTCTAGGGTCACGTAAACTGAGACAGGCACAGTAGACCTTGGCCATCATGAGCTGTTGTGCCACCGAGTTCAGTCCAGAGATCCTTTAAAAACGGGTATTCCGGATATTGACTTCCAAGAGATGTTATGGAGGCGTTATAGATAAAAGATTTTTTTTTAAAACTAATAGACTCACATACTTGAAATTTGGGTTTTGTTGGTGAATAGAAATTGGCTAAGAAAAGGTTTTGTAGAAATTGACTTCGATGGGGAATCGCGAAGGCTAAAGGAACGTTTCGGATTTGTTTAAACCGTTTTTGTACTATAAGACTTAGACTTGAAATTTGTCAAACATGTCTCTTTCACTGAGTAGAGATCCTATAGGAATGAGCTTTGTGGAAATCAACTCCTCACCAGAAGTTGAGGGTTTTTATTGGGGCTGAGAATTACACATAAAAAAATTCTGTTTTTAAAGTACGAGGCCTACAGACTTGAAATTTGGTGAACGTGTCTCTTTAGTTGAGTCGAGTTCCGCTAAGAACGAAATTTTTAGAAATGGACTCCAAAAGAGGGTTACGGGGGCGTTTTAGTGGGAAAAAAATGGCATTTTTGAGCTGTTAGACCTTTAGACATGAAATTCGGTAAAGATGCAGACTCAGTTCTTATAAAATAACCGTGGAAAAATATCAACATATACAAGTTTAATATACGGGCCTATCTACTACTGTCTGAGCCGTATAAATGAAATGGAGTCCCAGAACGTGTAATATTTTAACACCTTCAAATACGTTTTAGTAATGCTATCATTTTTATCTATTTTCGAAAAAAAGGCCCCTATGGGATTTCGAATCAAGGGCTACTCAGGTTGAACACAAAATTATTTCTAAAAAAAAGAGAGAGAGAAAGAGATTTCCAAAAGTTCTTTAATAATTAACACAGATCCAATGATTCATTTACATGGAATTGATATAAGTGAAATATTTACAGAAGTAGCTCCTTTCTCTTATATAAAACTTTGTGGAAAGAAATATAGGAAAGAGTTATGTTTTAAAAAAAGGAGCCATATTTAGAGTTTAAAGTGTAGCATTATATTTTTATTTTTTACTGATACATTATTAATAGCTGATAGAGGACCTGATAATTAGTTTGATAACTTGAATTACAGTATTAGTAATTTACTTTTTATTGAATTTTTTTAAAAAGGGAAGAAATAAAAATGAGAAAAAGCATTCATGTGCCTTATCGAAGACTGAGTAGAGTAAAATGAAAAAAAAAATAAGTATAGACTATGAATAAATAAAAATATATAGAAAGTAATTGTCATACAAAATTGTAAGCAAAGACTACAAAGTGAAATAAGACAGGAAACCATTGAACTATATTGTACGTTTAGCAACCCGCAGCAGACTTTTCTTCAAAATGGTGACCTATCGTGTGAACAGACTTATGCACTTTAAGTTCACCGTTATTCAAAGTTCTCACGTTGGAACGGCGTGGAAATTTGATGATTGAGGTACCAGCTCAGATATCGTGCTCTTCATTTGACCACTGTTCACATCGGTCAGTCAATCGAGATTGGTCACAATCAATTGCTCCACCTCATTTAATTTTTAAGCGTACGATTTTTATAAGATAATTAATATATCTACGTAAAAATATCCTTTTTCTAAGAAAAATACTTTAAAAAATCCGTCATACTATCTTATTAACAAATAATACGATGATCAATATCAATTGATAATTGTAATAAATTTTATTTCCTTTGATCCAAATAGGATGTAGCTATATCATATGGATTGATTTCTACGTTTTAAGGTGGAAAAGTAAAAAGGAAATTTTATTATCAAGTTCACTTTTTTATGTTATTAATCATTATTTTTAGTACTTATCTGCTATATGAGATGAGCAATTTTTTTGTGTCCTGGACTTGAAGATTATATCTCCGACGGACAAAGGAAAAGCGTGGGCCGAGATAAACTTATCGAAACATCCTCATTCACTCGAGATTCTTGTCGAATCTGAAATGTTCTCAAAAATTTCTTTGTTAATCTTTTATCTTCGATTTATATTTTATCTATCACGTGATTGCACAAAAAATATTGATTTTTTTTTCTTTCAATGCGTATTACAAATAAGGTTATAAAGGTAGCCTTTATAGTCTTAAAAATTTCACTATAATATAAATGCACCTAGTTTTATTATATATCGTAAGGTTGTTCGGAAAGTATTCCATTAAATTTTTTAAAAAATATATGAGATAGAGCTATAGCCGAAATACAGGATAATGAAGTTAGGCAAAGAAAGAGACAGAAGCAAAACAAATTTGACTTATTTGTAAAGCCTATTTATTAAACAAAAGGTAAAGAGCAAAAAAGATGCTATATGTTTGACATAATTAATAAAAATTGCGATTTTTACTCCCTGGAGCAAATTTCAAAAAAGAACCTATTTACAAAAAACAGTATAATATGGTTAGTATGATGGTTAATACGGAATATGTCTCCCGGACGATGCAATACAGGCCTTACAACGCCTACGCATGATGAGTATCAAATTATCAATCTGATCTTGGGAAATATTACATCACTCATCAAGCAATGCCCCCCGAAGTTCCGGTAGACAGGTGGATGGGGGTTGACGGGCTACATTTCTTCAGCCAAGCATATCCCACACATGCTCTATTGGATTCAAGTCCGGTGAGTATGCTGTCCAATCCATATGGGTCATATACTCCGATTCAAGACATTCGTCTACAATGTTTGCACAGTGAGGACGGGCGTTGTCATCCATAAACAGAAATTCAGCACCCATGGCACCCCGAAACAAACGTACATGTTGTTTCAGAATGACATCCCGATAGATGTGGCCAGTCATCATTACACTCTGAACGTGCAGGTCAGTTCTGGAACCAAGAAGAATTCCTCCCCAAACGAGCCATCCTGCACCACCATAACGGTGTCGTTGAATGGTGTTCTCTTGGTGGTAACGGGTACCTGGAGCTCTCCATATGAAAGTCCGGCGAGAATCAGACTGCAAACTAAACCTAGACCCGTCGGAAAACATCACACAAGACCACTGTTGTGGTGTCCACAATGCATGCTCTCTACTCCAGGTTAATCGCAGGCGACAGTGAGTTGCGGTAAAAGGAACGCATCTGACAGGCCTACGAGCATACAGACCAATGTGCCCTAAGCATCTGTACACGGTCTGCCTTGAAACTGTCGCACAGGTAGCTGAAGAGAGCTGATGAGATAGGTCTGATGCTGTGCTCCATCTGTTTCTTTTGGCAGTAACTGCCAAATACCGGTCCTCATTCGGCGTTGTAACTCGGGGGCGACCTGTGCTGTAACATCTACTCACATTACCATCATCTTGGAATCGTTGCTAAAGCCTGGAGATGACACTCTAGGCGATTCCAAGTTCCTCGGATACTTCCAGATGAGTACGTCCACATTCCAGTCGTCCGATAATTCTACCACGTAAAAAATCATCCAAATGCTTCCTTTGTGCCATAACTATGCACTTATTGCACTGAAAGGCTTTTAAAGCGCTTGTGAACAATTTTACTTCTTTGCCACCATTCCTTATTTACCCCTCTCTTACACTCTCGTCATTGTGACGTACTATCCTCTCCATCTGGTGGTTTCCTGTAATCTGCATATTCTTCTTCAAGATGTGTGTGATAATTCTACAGGTGTAATTTTTATTTTAGAGTTCAATTTCTGTGTAATTCTGAATTATCCTTAATTTATGGACACAGTGTAAACTTTTTGAGTTCGGCTAAGAAATGCGCCTATTCGATTGGTGAGAAAGTTTTTAAAGTTAATAGAAAAGTTAGCTAAAAAAAGGGGAAGGGAGTATTTACTTCACTCGGGGAGGAAGCTTCTACTTCGGATGCCCTGCGGTCGTAATAAGAAGTCAAGTGGTTATGATTGAGCACTCATGGTCGGCGATATCTCAATAAAGACGATCAGTGGCACACACAGGAATTTTTCAAGGGGGGAGTCCAGGTCGAAAGTCCCCCATTCTCGTATCAAACCCCAATACGCCACAAATAAATGCATTCGTTTGATTTTGTTGATTATCAGGAACGAAAATCAGTAAGAAATAAATTATTGAATGAATAATTAGCATTATTTTATGAAATAAATTATTAATAACAAATACTATAAAGTCTGGCGTATAATGCGCGCCGTCGTACAACACACACCTATACTTTCAAGCAGCATTTTTAAATTTTATGTATATTCGCCGTATAAAGCGCACCTCCTTTTTTACGAAGAAATCTGAAATGTATGTATGCAATGCTCTTACATTTTGAAGTCATTTATTCGAGGTATTATCCCAGACTTTTGAAAAAAAAATAGTATACTTCTACAACTACAACCCCTTGAAGTTCGTAAGGTATATCATTTCTTTTAAATAAACAGGATTTTGATCTATGTACAATGCTGCTTGTAAAAAATGGAACACCATGAAGGAATAATCAGAATTAAGTGAACTTTGCAATAGCAATTATAGGATCATACGTACAATAGCAAAGTTTCAGATCCACCGCACATACGTAGCGTGCGCAGTGTCCTCTGAATTGATGCTGAAAGCGTATAAATAGAGAGCTGTAGTGGGATGTTGAAAATAGTTAATGATTATTTTTTAGTGGCGACCGTTTATAGAGACCTAAGTATGCCTCCATGACGAAATAAGGAGAAATTCCAACAACTTACGGAGTTTGAACAGGGGAGGACTATCGGCCTTCGAAAAGGACAATTTTCCTATCGCGCAATAGGAGCTCGTGTGCAGCGGAACAGTTCGATAGTGATGCGAGTTTGGAAGTAGTGGACCGACGAGCACCAATCAACTCGAAAAACTGTCAGTGGATGACGGAAGGTGCCGTCAGCACGTGACGATCGACACCTGCTCCGCATAGCGGTGAATGACCGTACGGCTTCCTCCAGGCAGTTGGCAGCGCGTTGGTCTACTGTTACAGGTGCACTATGGTCGGCTTCGTCATTTCGTCGACGTCTTCTGCACCATGGATTGCGTGCAAGGGTGCCTTTGTACAGGATACCCCCTCACGGCAAACCA
The DNA here is from genome assembly GCA_019973975.1 of Trichonephila clavata. Lineage (NCBI taxonomy): Eukaryota > Metazoa > Arthropoda > Arachnida > Araneae > Nephilidae > Trichonephila > Trichonephila clavata. Next base: position 12,010 of record BMAO01020284.1, read on the forward strand.
TCGACGGCTGCGTCAGCAATGGCCTCATGAGCACAGAGCCTGATAAGCTGATTGGCACTAAGTTATCTTTTCAGGCGAATCACGCTTCAATTTATGCGACCATGACGGCCGCATTCGTGTTAGGTGCTATGCCAGTGAACGCTGCCTTCCAGAGTGCGTTATAAAACGACATAGTGGCTTAACACCCGGAATTATAGTTTGGGGTACGATTTCGTATAATGGACGATTCAATTTGCTACGAATTGAAGGTAATCTCAATAGCAACAAGTCCGTCCTTAAAGTGCTACAACCCGAAGTCGTTTCCTTCATTCAAAGCATCCCTGGAGCTATCTTTCAGTAGGATAATGCAAGCTCACGAGTTGCAAAGACTGTTCAAGACTTCTGTTCAGCCCAAAACATGCAACTTCTTCCTTGGCCTGCTTATTCGCTGGACATGTCACCTATTGAGCACGTTTGGGATTTGGTTGGTCGGCATCTCGCTTGTGATCCGCGTCCTGCAGCTTCGAAAGACAAACTTTTGCTACGCATACAAGCAATAGGGAATTCGCTTTCACAAGCAGACATTCAAAATCTGTTTGACACCATGCCCCGTCGTAAAGCAACACTTATTGCAGCGCGTGGTGGCTACACCAAATACTGGTTTCGGACACTTAACACTGCTTTGTTTATTTAAAAATTTCGTCATTTATTTGTACTAATACAAGTCGTTTGTGCATTAAATTTCATTTAATTCTGATGATTCCTTCATGGTGTTGCATTTCTTACAAACACCAGTATAGAAGTCTACTTTTTTCTGTGCTCATCTCTTTACTTTTTTATTTTTAAATTTAGCATTTTTATAACTAGCGTATAACGCGCACTCGCTTGGACCCGAGCCACCCTAAATTGTGTGTCCCACCTGGAAACCGATTGCTTAAGTATTGATTCAACTAAAAACCTGTAGTGTAACGGAATCGATACGTGTTTAACATATCAGTTCTATGAGTCCTTATATCGGCGTGGAGGGAAACTTAAGAGATAATTGCCTTTTAGCCATATCGGGTGTGTTCACGTCACTTGATCATAGGTTATGATTACGAAATCTATCAAATTGTTTTTAAGTGCAACTTTAATAAACAATCTATTTAGGAAATTTGCACTGCATTTATTTTTAGCAGTCATTCATTTCCGTTTGTAGTCATGGTAGGTGATTGGCCATAATCCTGATTTCTTGAATGGTCAGTGACTGTATTGTTTGGTGGTTGCTAAAACCTGTTGTGTAGAAGGGCTGAAACATAGTAAAACACATAAGGCTCAAAAATTTCTCATTGACATGGTGGGGAATTTCGGAAAGTAAGGTATCATTTCAGGTGTCATCCTTATCATTTGAATATGTTTCAAAATTACGAGGAGGTCGCGGTAGCTTAGTGGTCAAAGTCACGCACTCGTGAGTGTAATGAGTTCTAGCCTAGTACCGCCGATGAACGTTAAAAAATCTGTCGAGAGCTCCAAGTCATCCCGTTGGTGTGGTAGTGTAATGACTTGACTCTGCTTATCAAAACAATTTATTACAGAGAAAATTAACTGGAATATTTTTACAATTGTTCCGAGATTGGGATCACAGTTAGTCTCTTTTACAGTAAAGTTCAGTTCATCTCAAACATCCAACTTATAATGCGAATCACGTTAAGTTGACACCTTTTTATCGGTAATAGAGGCTACAGTCCTTCGGCTTCGCTGGTCGACTCCAATCGTGGGTTCAAATGCAGGGCGTTTCTCGCTGTATATCGCTAAAGAGGCCTCTGAACGGTTCTCTCCCGCAAATTCTCACGCCGAGCCTTTTAAAGCCTAGGTTGCTCCTCGTTCTTCTTTTCGGCTTTCCTTTATCCCTTGTTCGTCGGCTCCTCAAAGTGTGGGAAACATCCGAAGTATAATGTCGGTTGTCCTTCTCCAGATACGCCGTCGTCTGGGATGCGTGAGAAACAGAAATTCCACACAGGCCGGGGAATATGTCCACTCCCGGATTCTAAGGAATGGTAGTGGGAACAGAGGTCAGAATTCTTGACCACCCATTTAGGTCACTTTTCCCCAGCAATTAATGAAAGGAAAGCGGGCACATCACAGTAGTAAGGAGAGGGGGTTTCAACTAAGGTGTCGCCCCCGTCATCTGACCATGCTTCAGAATTACAAGGTCTGTTGCCAAAAGCCCTCGTGTACCTGAATAGTGTGCGACGTTAATATTCACTCACTCAAAATTACGAAACCCATCCCCGATACCTCTCTTTTTCGTAGGCGAGGTTAATAAACAATCATTAGATCAATTCCTTTCCGTTTTCAGCTCTACTTCAGACATATATCTACAAGCTCCAACCTACAAACTGTATCTAAAAGTTATCTACTTTATACATCATTGCATATTGTTAAAATTTTCGGTGGGGAGCAGCGATTTATATGTGAGATGCTAGAGATTATCCATAATTTTAACTTTATTCTATGAACTAAACATTTTTTGCCGCATGTTTTACTACAATTTTTGCATTTTTGTTCTGGTTTACTCTACCACTCTTTAAAAATAAGTCAGAAATTTTCTGAGTAACATAATAATGAATAATAAGCAATTAATAATTAAAATAAAGGAAATTATGTCTTAAAGAGAGGAAAATCTGACCTTAAACAATACAGTGAAAAACACGAAAAACAAATAAGTAAAGAAAAACGATGTAATATGACGAAATTTAAAATCACTACTACAAATGCATGATTATACGTAACGTTTTTTTCTTATTATAGCTTATATTTAATAAGATGCTTGAAAAATCATGACTAAATATATATGAGAAAAAAACACAAAATAAATCTCTACTAAGAATAATGTTCTCTTTATCTAACTATCAATACTTAAGAAATGTTAACGTGTTGAATAACCAGGGAAGTTTTCTGTTGTTATTAAGAGTGCATTCAATGTTATCGGTAAAAAATATTGAGAGAACCATCTCAATAAATCCAATTTTCAAGCATAAATTGAAATTATTCGAAATATTTCTATTGTTATTGAAGACTCATTGTTAACGGTCAAAATATTGCAAGTAAAATTACTAATTATAGTTTTTTTCCTTTTTTTTCTGATAACTTTTTAAACTAATTTAAGATATAGATTCGAATTCAAGATATAGTTATACCGAGAAAGGGAATCACATCAAGATATATTAATAAATGAAAATTAAATATAATATTATAAGTTACCTCTTTTTATTTATTTAACATGTGATAATTGCTCCTATTCTGATTGTTTAATTTAGTATAGTTAATCCATTTGTATTGATTTAACGCTTCCAGTAAACTCACGTTCATTTTTCGAATTTAATATATTTGTACATAAATTTAGATTTTCAAAAGAAATATACCTCTCTCTCTCTCTCTCTTTTCATCTTATATAAAAAAAATTCCTCTAAAAAAATAGTCATTAGTTAAATGATTGAAATTCTAGGAAAATTTAACATCAATTGAGTGTATGTATCTTATAATAAAGGTATATATCTCTAGGTAGATTCAGTAAATTCCGTAAATGAAAAATCTTCGTTTTGTAGGTATCGCAGTTATAAAAAACTATAAGCACAAATATATAATCAAGGTAAGTTTATTAATTAATTAGCTTTAGTTTACACTGGGGACTAAAACAATCTATAATTACACGAAATCAAAAACACTACTTATCTGACAGAACCAGAAAGGAAGCAGGCCATCTGGAAATTGTAATAATTCCCCGATTTATCAGTAATCCTGGTTCTATAAATCTTTAGGGGTAACTAGAAGCAATGTGAATAGGCTCCATGATATTATATGACTTGCAGCGATTTGTGTTACTGTGATATTCTAATTAATTCTACTTCAACTCACTGTGTGTGAGGCCTTTTCTATTAACATACAATGTTTTCCTCTTAAGAAAGGTGAAGTTAAATTTGACCAAAACCTAAAAGAAAAGTCCCAAGTGGGTAGAGGGAAATTTCGCGACAGAATCCATTCTAAATGGTCTGTACAATTTAATAGAATAATTCGCTAAATTAATTATACATCACATTAAAATAAACACATGGGCACACACACTGATGTCAATTTTATTTTTAAGAGTCTTGACGATAAATCTATATCCCTTAATTTAAAAAAAAATTAAATTTCCTTGTACCATAAATTTTACAATAAAGTTTGTAATAACCACTTTTTAATGTCATTGCAGATAATGCTGGGATCCCATCTACAAATAGGGAAAGAATGGTCTTCTCGCCCCTTACTCCTCCTACGTCATTAAAATCCTTAAAAATAATTTAACTAAGGATTGGGAAAACTGTTGGTCAAACAAACGGAGACCAATAAAATTGTTTACCCAAATTAAACTTATATATTCATCCCATTCACCATTACAGAATTCCTAACTAATTATAAACATTTATTACAAATTTATATACCTTTAAATTAAAAATCATCCCCCATTGTTTGTGTTGTTCTGCTGAGAACATCAACCACTGCGTGATCTGGAAGTGTTTGGTCTTCAGTTGACATGTTACCAGATTTGAAAAGGGAAAACCACTCGTAAAACCGTGATTTTCCCAAAGCATCTACATTAAAGAATTGCCGAAACATATCCCAACTCTCTCAACTGCACTTTTCCCTAACAGAAAGAAATAAATCATACACACCCTTTGTCCTTTGTGGTCGACCTTCACACGTATGGCCAAAGAGTTGAAACAGGAAAGCACACAACAGAGCAGCACAACTGTCACACTCACCACACACTCGCAAACTGACATCAGCTCACTAATGGTCGCAAGAGTACCCAACTAACATCACCTAACAAGACAACTCCTAACTATAAAGCATGCGCGCGCAGCAGCTCGATTCTGGTTGTTTTTGGTCCCCTCCGTCTCATATAATACCTACAGACTTAGCATTTGATCAACATGCTTTTTTTTGTTGAGTAGAGATCCTCTAAGAACTAGTATTGTGAAAATCGACTTCCAAAGAGGATTGTGTTATAAAAATTCTGGTTTTTGAACTATTTTCCTACCGACTTGAAATTTGACAAGCATGTTTATTTGCTTGAGTAGAGTTCCGTTAAAAAGGGTTTAGCGTAAATTAGCTCTGTGATAATATGGGGACGTAAAAGTTGAATATGCTTCCATTTTAGAATTATATATATATATATATATATATAATACATATTGATATGAAGTTCCGGCGGAATTTCTGATTATCTTGAAAGAAAATAAAACAGTGTTTACATTAACACTTAAAATATTTAAAAATATATTATTGTCTTAATAACCAATCCTTTATGGATTTATGTCTTCCCTCTAATTTCTTTTCCTGTTAGTCATTTAAATCCCAATAAAAATAGACTTGCTATTAACTTCACAGATCACGAGATCTTGAAAATAATATCTTAGATAGCAAATGAATCCAAATTGGAATTTTTCACTTTCCGAGAAATATGCAAGAGGTGTCGTCGTCAGAATGGCTATTTTATCAAGATTGATAATATAAAATTTTTCTCAAAAACCTGACTCTAAAGAAAATTCATTAAAAAAAATATGAAATAAGTTAGTAAAATATACTTGATAATAAGTCTACGCATAAAGTCAAAACTTCTTTTGTGAACGTAAGTTTACTATTTATCAAGTTTTGTTTACTGAAGGTGAAAAAGTAGAATCAAATAAAAGTATGAAGTATTACTAATTAAAAAAATATTTTCAGCTCTTAGCTTAAGTAATAAATACTTTTAATTCCTACGTATTTTTTAAAAAAATTTATTTTACTCTGTTGCTTCTTCAAACTTTATGTTGTAACGCTGTAGCTCGACATATAGTTAAATTAATTGTAATTCACCAAAAAGTAGCGATATTTCATCATTTTTAAAGCAATGAGTGGAAGATGTATATTTTTTTCGTTAGCTGGGGGGAAAGAGCTATCGAAGAAAAATACATATTGGCCCATTCTATTGCTTATTGTATAATGTTCTCCAAAATTTTTACACTACTTTTCAATTTTCCCGATGTATTTTACTTTTAAATATTCATGAAGTTTCTCTCTAAGTATTTCATAGGGGGACATATTTAAAAGAGCTCTAAGCAAATATTAAGTAATACAAATGAGATTTTTGTAATCTAGAAAAAGTCATTAGCAATATTAAGCGGGGAAAAGAGAAAAATTATAATAGTGGCTAAAAATTTCAAAAGAAAATTTTGCATTTGAATCTTTTTTCTTTGAAAACATTACGTTTATATTAGACATTACTATTTAAGAAATATTCATATTTTTCATTTATTTTAAATATTTTCTTCGTTTTTTAATAATATCTGTTATAGGAATGAAAGATGATTTAAACTTTTATTTTACTGAATGCAAAAAATCGTAATTTATTTCAGAATAAAAAATTTTCAACCTTTTACAATTTATGACATTTTTATAAGTACAGGTATATTTATAGGAAAGTAATGTATCAATCGGAAAATTCAGGCCAATGTCGGTAAGTGACATAAGGTATAAATATATATTAGAATAGTTAAAAATTCAGATCTAATAGGAAAATTTTTTATTTACCATGCGTTAAATGTAGTCAGTGTTATATGTGTCAGAATAAAGAAACAAACAAAATGTGCTATAAGAATTGAATGTTTTTTAACTGGGAAGTCAAAGTACTATACAAGGGGCAAATAAAACAGCCTCCGCTTATGGCGATGATACTTCAGTTGCAGAAACTAAGATAAAGTGAATTTCTAGGCTTAAACCTAGAGATTTTAACCTTAAAAACGAGAACGCCTTGTTAGGCCCCCAACCACAGATGAAATTAAAACATTGATGACGATTCATGTTATAAAATATAAAAATTCACCATTCATGGGCATTAAGTGAAGTCTTGCTATTTAAGTTGTTTTGATGTGCGGATTCCCCCGATCTTAAACACATAAGAGAAAAATCTGAATTCCTATCATTTCCATTTGCAATTCACTCAATAGATGCAAGGTGGAGACAACATTTTTTTAAACAAGTAGTGACGAGGGATGAAAGATGGATTCTTTATATTAATGTTGGACCAAAAAGATCTTGGGGAAGTGGAAGAAACCACTTTTAGCCATCCCGAAATCCGGTCTTTATTTGAAGAATATCAAACTTTGCGTCTGGTGGAAATGAATCGAAATTCGTTATCATAAGCATTTTACCAACAAGACAATAACTCTTGAAATAAATTGTTCCTAATTAGATAGACAGAAATTGGACAAAAAGCTCACAAATGGCGAATCGGAAGATCGCTGTGTTTCATCGGGACATTACGTGGCTTTATGCGTCTTTGACATATCGAGAAAAGTTGTTAGAGCCTGATTGGGATGTGTTACCCCATTCATCATATTCGCCAGACCTCGCACCCTCAGATTTTCACCTATTTCGATTATTACAAAATTCCTTTTCAATGTAAAAAAACATAAACTCATGTGGAAACAAAGAATCGTGTAGAAAAGATTTTCATTGAAAAACCTGAGAAGTTCTGGAAAGACGGAATTTTCCAAGTTACCTGAAAAAAAAATGATATGAAACAGAGTAATACCTTTATAATTTAATGAATATACTGGGTGTTTACAAATTAGTTGAAAAAAATGATTTATTGCATGTAAGTTAAAGGAAGAAAAATCAAAATAGTCCTGTACCATTACTACAAATGTTAGATGTGACTTCTTTTCGTTATTTTACGGGGTAAGTTAGATCTTGCCACAGATTTAGCAGCATGCTTCCAAATTAGTTGTATCATAGATTCTTGAGCTTAGTTTAGGAATGGATGTAGGAAATGACGGAGTGTACACTTGATCCTTTACAAAAAAACTCCATACACTGACCATAATGACCACACTCCACATAATGACCACTAAATAACACCTCCTCGACCAATCCAAACTGGTACCTAAACATTAATGTGAGATGTAACGTCGTTGCGGTAGTGATACATCTCCCCGTCCTATTGAAAAATGTGAACTGGTATTTTTTCCTTTGATGATTGACCTAAGGAAGATCTGTAGCATGTCCAAGTAAACAGAGACGTCTTTAGGCATGGGCCAACTGGGCCCAGGGTCTCGACCACAATGGGGGAGGGAGCTCGTCTCGTTCTCGATTCATCCTTAATAAGATCATGATTCGAATAATTTAAACGGTCAAATGTTATATCCGGTTGTATTCTTTGAAAAACTGGGAATATCGGATAGTATGTCAACTAGCTACATGTGATGACCGTCGTCCATGTATAGACCAAGGCCTACCACCATATTCCATCATCACAGCAATAAAGATAGAAGGTGGCATTCGGTCGAGCCTGTTTGTGCGACTGTAAGTCATGCACATTTATTTGCTTCAGGTTATTATTTTTACCAGTATTTAACAGCGTATGCAAAGAATTGTCTACTCTTAAGAGTCATAGGTGGGGCTATGTTTGTGTAGGGGCCCAGGGCCTGAAGAAGTCTTAAGACGTCTTACAAGTAAATGATTCCTCTTACAGTCTTCTCATAGAAGGAAAACGGGCTGAGAACATTCCAGGAACTTACTGCTCAAAGCACGTTTAACTTGGGACTATCTCTTTCATGTCCTAGAATGGCATGATGGTTTTTTGACCTTCACATTCTTACATTATGTCACCTAACACCCTCTATAAATATAAACTTGATATAATAAGTTTGACTTCAAACAGGGTAATTTTATTTGATATTTCGAAAGTTCTTGACTTACGAAATCGCCCATCTAATTTGTAGACACCCTGTATATCAAAATTTAAGTGTTCTGCTTTCAACGTTTCGGTCAATTCAATATTTTGAAAAATCATACTTCATTAATCGATAATTAACTACATTTTAAGCTGTTTTATTACATCTTACTTTGATAAACTAAATAATTTCAGTGATGAATGAGACGCTTATGTGGTGAGATGGACACTCACAGAAGATGGACTGAGAACCAGGGGCGTAGATACAGCCATATCAATGATACGGGGCTCCCAAGTTATGGGGCCCCAACAGGTGTAACATTTTGACACTTCCAAATAAGTTTTATTAAAGCGATCCTTTTTATGCATTTTCCAAAAGAGGGCCCTAAAGAATTTTGATACAGGGCCAACACAAAACTAGCTACGCCAATGCTGAGAACTAAATATTTTTTGATTTAACTAATTAGTTTAAAACTTCAAGATAAGAAATAAAAGAAAAATAAGCAATAACTTAAAGAAAGCATAAAATAATTAACCAATCTAAAGAAAGATTAATGAATGAAAATTAAAAGCTCAAGAAAAGAAAATTATGGTGTATAATATTATCATTCACTTAGCTAAATCTGAATCAGCTACAGTAGGATGACTGGAAGATCTTCACTATCCAAAAGAGAAACTATACTTAATCTCATTTCTTGACGACGTCTTAGAAAGTCATGTTATTCAAAACTAAAATAAAAGCAAAGTTCATTTTTCAAGTCTTACTAATTTACACAAACAAACTCGGAAGATAAACGTAGGATTACTGGAAGGTGGTTGAATAGATGGAATAAAATGAATGAAAAATAAGATTTAGCCTCATAAACACACAAACACATACAAATGTAAAACTTGCTTAATTTTTTTTTACCTTCACTAAAAAGTATTAACTATCTTCCAGCGGCAAAACTCAAGAATAGTTTAATTGAAAAATAAATAAATAAATGAGAAGAACAAGTTAGAAATTCAAAGGTTTACAACAATACTAAGCAACCAGTCCTTATGTCACCTATGACAATAATTTCGGAAGTCATTCCTGTTCCCAATAAAAAAATAAAAAAATCTTAACTTTACAAGAATATTAACTTATTATACTACTTTAAGCAGTTAACCATTTCAACACAATAGTAAATGCATATTTTTAATTGTTTAATTCGAAGAAATAAACATGTGTAAAAAATTAATATTAGTTAAAATTTTAATTTTGAATGAAAGGTTTTGAGTAATTTATAAATTATGTCAGAATTTTTTTTTTTTTGCTACGAGAAATACAAGTTTCTGCATTCTGCAACGTAAAATTTTTTAAAAAATTATAAATTCTGGTACACAATATAATAGGAATGCAGATTCAAATTTTCTTAATGCACAATGGTAACATTCATACGATTCTACCCTATTGGGACATTGCTTAAATTTATGTTTACATGCGTTCGATCCGTGAATACATTAAAACATGTGGTGAAGGATAAGTAAGAGTAACAACATTTGGTTTATTCCTGAGTAGTGAGAAGGATCACGCAGCTTTTGTTAAATATCCTTTTATTTACAAATTACTTTAAAAAAATTTCCATTATTATGCTATCTAGTTTCACTCTCCCGCAGCTTATCTGGAGATAAGTTCAAGTCTGGATCGCCATTCGTGGATCTTCCAAAGATCGTCTCCCGGATGCGGCTGCCCCCGCAAAGTCTTTCACTTGCATCGCCGAAGATCAATCACTAGTGTGATTTTCCACAGACTCGGTTGCTTCGTCTTGGAGGAGTCCTCGCAGTTCGTTGATCTCTCGATCCTTCTCTTGTTATTTTCCGAACCGACTCTTTTAATCCCCTGGGCGAGCCTCTTTCACATCCCCAATAATTTCTGATGGGTGGTCTGCATCCTTTCTTTTGGTCCAAACTCCCCTAATTCTTTGAAATAGAAGGCTGTCATGACTGTGAACATCTATGTCTCCGTACTTCGTAAGCCACATGGAGGGTCTATCAAGTGACCTGTTGCTCTAATATTGGGAATACACTCCTTAGTATTTCTTCCTCACAAAAAGCCGACACACCCTTTCTTTCAAGTACGTCCCGCCCAACATGTGTGAAAGAATGAAAGAATGGATGACCGTCAAATAGGTGTGTCCCTTCTATAAGTCGTTGTGAAGAAAAATCCATTTGAATGTTGGGGAAGGTAAATGAGTAGTAACATCAAAGCAATTTACAGAGTCGACTCAACGTATGTTTTGTCCCAGAGATAAGAATACAGGTTCATTTTGAAGAATTCATTGACCTGCTCACGCCTGAGCTTCAAAAACGGTAAGTAGGGTCGTAAAATGTTCGTCTAATGAGGCGACGCCACAAAAGATTTGATGAACTTCAAAAACAGATCTCAAAGATTTTATGTGGCCACGGTAGACTAGTGGTTATGGTCACAAATTCATGATCGGCGTGTAGTGGATTCGAGTCCTGGTACCTCTGAAGATTCGCCGTGTAGAGGGGGCTGATGCGATTTGAATCTGTCACGTTCAGAGTTCCCTTGTTGGCGTGATATGGTAGTTTGAAGAGGGGAATTGCCAGCTCAGGTATCGTCCTTTTCACTTTAACATCGCTCAAAATTACGAGGTCAGTCTCCAAAAGTATTGTTTTATAATGCGACATTAATATACCTATCTCTCTAAGTGTGGAAATCAGGTGAATGAGGAATCAACCACAACTTCTGATTAAAGTTACAAAATCTAAGCTGTTTATATAATCCGATTGTGTTTGCGTGTATTCGTAATTCAAATCCAGAATATAAAATTTATTTTACCTAAGCATAAAAAGGAATTCGATTATAATTTTTATAAATTTAAAAATTAATGTATTTTTAAATACATTTTTAAAAATAATTGTGTTTCTATGATTTGTGAATACGATCATATAATTTATAAATAATTTATGCAGATTCTTTTTTGAGCTATGTGTATCCGTTCCATAGTACCAGTTTTATTCGTCCATTATAGAAATCATCAAATACCGAAAACACAATCTGATACTAAACTATAAAAATGTATCGATCCATTATATTATAAAGTTATGATTTGGAATTTTAGCACGCACATTTTTTCTTTGGAAACTTTCAACCAATAGCAATCAGCTTTTATTAAAAATTATTTAAATAATTCCTTATTTTATCATAAATTTAATGGAAAGGAATTCAAACATTTCATTTTTTTTTTCATTCGGTTTCACAACCTTGTTAAATTTACGGCAGTTATAACCATATAAAATCTCATGTACTTATTTGAGAAGGTAATAAACACATATATTATGCGTCATTTTTCAAATTTTATTCCACTTTATACTTTTTTTAATGGTTTTTCATATGAAATATTAAATGGTTTCTCAATTTTATTAGACTAATATTTTTGAAAACTTAGCTCAAAATAAATTATATTTCATTCACGCGTAGGACTTCTTTTACCATTAATTTTTCAGAGCTTCTACAAACATTTTTCTCGTATATGTTCTTGGAATTGCAATAAACATAAATAACATCTGTCATCCTCGGAGCACCATCTCTGACTTATCTCATAGTTAGTTACATGTTTTCATGTTAAACGGATGCAGCAAATTTAACGACTTTTCCAACTTTGTCAAAAACTGAGTCACGTCACTTATATTCCAATCACGGATTATACACGAAAAGATAAAACTAACATTTAAGATTGGACATCTTACATAATTTAGTACCCAGACCCATCGTTTATCTTTAAGATGCATTTTATTTGAAACTGCTGATGTTTGATCTTGTATTAAATTCCTATTCCAACTTCCACATGCTATTCCCGATTTTAAAAGTATTTATAGACATTACAGGAGTTTGTTATCTCTGAAACGTAGAACGAATTTCATTTCGTTTTATACACGCAAAGATGTGATGCGAATCATCTACTTAAAATCTTAGTCACCTGCTTTTCCCACGAAATATCGAATACCGCTCATGTTATTTTCCTCTGAGATGAGCAGTTCTTGAGATAAATAAAGTCGTAAATGCTTATCAGTGGTTGGAACGAAGAAAAAGTGTATTTCAAAATTTAATTGCTCGGCTCTCAGGCCGTAAGCTTCGATTTCGTTGATAAATTTTACTACCGTCGCCCGAGCGTTCGAAACGTCAAAAAAGCAGTCTTATGGACTCATCAAAGACGCCGTTTCGGGACAAGAAACAGAGTGAATTCTTTAAAAAAAATCCATCGCCTATCTAAATTACAGACCACTAAAAAGAACGGGTCACTTAAACTGATAGAGTAGGAGTGGTTCCTTAAGATTTTTAATTCGAATTGTATTCTGTTGGTTTTACCATGACTTTAAGTGTTCGATGAAATCCTTGTCTTGATGGTTGCTGATTCGAACAGCGGTAGGTCTAATAGGTTACGCGTTTCCTCTGCCAGCATGAGATGTCAGGCAAGTAGATTTTATGCATCCGTTTGGGTTAAAACAGTGTTTGATTTGTGATCTGTTTGCTTTTGCTGTGGCTCAAAGTGTAATCGTTTTGTGATCAGTTATTTTGAAAAGTAGTAGTGGTTGTCGAAATTTGAATTACGAGATGTAATGAAAAGTACATGATAAAAGAAAGATGGAACTAAATTCTTGAACTGTTCTTTATAATTTCAGGATTGTGTGTGGGAAACTTTTACTTAAATTTAAATTATAAAAACCATTTTTTAGATTTTATAAAAAAAAAGATTGAAGAATTGTTGAAATAAAGTTGAAAGAATTATTTTTGAATGAACTTTTCACAAAAATACAGATGTTTTTTAGGCAATTTTAATCGAGATTTTGAAAAAGCTTAATGTTGTAAGAAGCGAATAGTAGCATAAATTTAAATAAAAAATTACACATATATTTAAAATAATTTATAAATAACTGCGATTTCAGTTGTTGTAGGTTGATATAGTTGATATGATTTTTTTCTCTCAAATATGATTGATAGTAGTTTTATTAAAACAAAACAATTAAATTTTTAAAAATTGTGCTGTACGTAAAAACAGAATAAATATAAACAATAAGCAATAAGGATATTCTCATTCTCTTCTACATTTATTAATTTGTAAGCATTTTATTAATTCAGTGCGTTTTAGATGAACTTTATAATATTCTGCAAAAATTGGTTTAGGAATTTCGAATTAATAACTTAACAACATTTCCCATCCCTTTTATATCCATTACTATACGTATACATTGTAAATTTAATAATCCTCTTGATCAAAATATATTATTCGAATAATCATGAGTTCCATTTATAAGACCAGCAGAAGGACTGCGCAATGGCCCACTTAGATTAGTCTAGTTTTTTCAAGGCACTATGACTGCGCAGTCCAGCACATGCGGAATTTTAAAATGTGATTATTTCTTTACTTGCTAATTTACCTATATTTAATTTTTCTTGTATATCATTTGTTCACAAGCATATATTTTGAACATTAACACTGTGTACGTATATAATGGTATGTTATTCGTAAGAATTATTATTTTCCATTTGCTGGTGGTTAGGCTTCGGCTCTGTACGCACAAGTTTGTGGGCTCTACTCGACCCAAGTCGGTGGATGCCAAAAATCGACAGCTTCTATGACGTATGATTATGCAGCATGTTAAAGATTCCTAGAGTTCCTATTTGGCCTGGGTGCTCACGGAAAAATTATTTCATGTTCTGATCTCAGATGTCTCCCTCTGGAGAGAAAAATAATGGTATCAAAATAGTAGTTCCCCGGGAATGTACTGAGTCTGCACAATTCGAAGCCCCATTTGAAAAAAGAAAAAATTATTTTCCATCTCGATACGTTAGATATATATATTTAACGTATCGAGATGGAAAATAATTATATATGGGAAGGAATATTATTAGTAAACTTATAAATACCAACTATTTTTAAGAAACGAAGCTTAAATTTTATATTATTTAGCTTCTATTTTGCATGTCTAATTTTAAATTGATACCTTTTTGAGCTTAGAAAGTATACATAGAAATATTCTTTTTATATAAAATTTATCTGAACAAAATATTTTTATATGTAATTTGGTAAACTCCACTGTGTTTCAATGAAGAATTTTCGATTTAATTCATGCTCTGTAATTAAATGGAAAAAAAAATATTTACTACTAAAATATTATTATTTACAAAACTTTTTTTGTTGCTATTAAAAGATATTGAGTAACAAATTTATAATGGACATACACTTTTTTGATTTTTCAAAACAAAATTTATGATTTTGTACTACTATTCAATAAAGACGAAAACTTAAAATGTTTTATTTCATATCATTTTAAATTTATATTTCGTTAAGTAAAAGAGAACAACTAAAAATTGTTCCTGATGAATGCAATTCATTAAATTCTATTGAATTTTATAATTGTTTCACATAACCTACATTTAATTAATAGCGTCAAAATCAATCTTCAAAATGTAAATCATTAGTGAAAAAAGATTTATCAGTTTTTAAATTCTAAAATATAATAACCTTTCGAAATTTTTTTTGTTCTAGTTCCAGTGATTCCAGCTAAATTCCAATGATATTTTTATCGACTATCTTGTAAAAAGTAATCATGTGCGGTATAAGTAATTACGATATTTTTAATACATTTTCAATTTTGAATTCCAAACGATGCTAAAAATTAAGTTAATCCTAAAAGTACATAAATATGTTCTCCTAAATAATTTTTAGACTATTTAAAACACATTTAAGAATCAGTTTAATGATTTAAGACTATTATTATAAATCAATAAATTGAATCAGAACGATATGTAAAGAATGAAGAATGCTTGTTGATCATATTTTATTCCTAAAAATCAAAAATAGTCCAATAATTAATCAATGTTTTACTTAAATACGTAAAAAAGAAGCTTCTTTCATCAAATTCATTAGTTATTGAAATGTTTCAAATTTTTAGGAACAAGATATGTGAAATATGGTAAATGAGCATATATATGTATTTATATAACACATTCACTGTTAGCTTAAGGTTTTGTCATTGGCTATTTTGATCTATTTTGTCTTGCTATATTCTTGTTACAGATTGTTCAGTATTAAGTTAAAATTATAGTAATCTTATATATTTATTATTATATGAATGCTCTTATCTATTGATCATAGAATTAAACTATGGTATAGTATTGAACAAAATTCTTTTACTAAAATTGTTCGTAATTCGAATCTTCTTTTTAATAGGTGAAAATTTAGGGGCAAATTTAATATGGGTGAAGATATATTAAATTTGCCCCCTATTATCACCATTTTTCTTGCTTACTCTTTAATAATTATGTAGTTTAATAAGTTAAAAAGTATTTGATTTTTATTCATATAATTTTTACCCCTCAACACATTCAAGATATATCTTACTCTAAAGACACCTTCTTGTAAAGAAAATTTAACTCTATTTTTTTTTTTTTTTGCAACTGATTTAATTTAAAATAAAAAACATCTGCATATTTAAAATATAATTAAAACGAACGTGATGATTAATTGTTTGACTGGTATTATATAATATGATTCTTATTTAATTCTTATTCTTATTATTAACTTTTAGCAAACGATTTGTTTTAAAAATAATTCCTTTGCTAATGTGAAATGTTTTCTGGCAACAGATATATAGAATTTTAGTTAGTCAATGTGTTGAAAATAATATATTGGTTTTTGAAGATATTCTGAACTAACGTTTGTCTCATATTTACCACTCATTCCACTAAACTGACTCGCATTCACCACAAATAAAACTAAATTCTATTAAGTCAAGTGTTCTTTATTGTCAAGAAATATTTTTATCACTGTAATTTAGAGAAAAAAATAAATAAATAAAGCTCGCAGGAAATGAAACTCGAGAAACATTTGTTTACTCTACTTCTCTCTATCACAAAATTGTCTCCGATAACAGACAGAAATATATTCACAAGGTGAGTGACTCTTTTAAGAGATATCGTCAAAAAAAGTAAGATCAGTTTTTGCAGTACAAAACTATTTTCTTTTAAAAATTTTTTATCATGTCTTATTGTTTTTGTTTGCTTCTTTACTTTTATCAAATATTTTTGCATGTTGCTGCATTAAACTTATATCCGATTTGATAAAACATATTCTGTTCTCCAGAAAACTTTTCTAGTAATATCTTCATCGAAATACTCTATATTTACACGATTATTTTATATCCTGATATAGTTATGAGATATGATTTAAATTCTTTTTTCCAATGGAGCTGTGGATTTATTTAAAATATATATGGAGAAAACATAGGATGCTACAACAAGCGATTCTTTTAAGCCAGAAATTTTTGATTTTTATAAAGATAAAATAAGCATACCATTTACTTTATCGTTAAAATTAAAATTTCTATATGTTGGATATATTTTAGACAAATATAACGAAATGCTGTTTCGAACATTTTGTATTAAAAAATAAATTGAATGAAAACAGATTTTTAAAATGCTTTTCAAACTTAAATAATTATGGAAAATTTAATTCTTAAGTTGTTTCATCATCAACACGCCCGCGCTTTCACCACCAAAGTAGTAGCTGAACAGAGGGACGTTAATATTCACTCACTCATCAACACGCGAGGAAACGCACTCTTTGCTACATGTAAAATACAATGATATTGCATATTCAAAAATTCCTTATGGCATATGAAAAACATATGAAAAATCAATATTTCTGTATGAAGAATAGTTCTATTACTTATAAAAATAACCGAGACAATGGCACGACATCAAAAGTGTTTATCGCTTATTCATATGTTGCTATGCTTTGTTACGTTTTTTTAAAGAAAAATATGTATTATAATTATAATTATTTTTATTAATTTTTAATATACTTTTCAATGAACAGTACTTTTACAAATATTACTGGCGAAACTCTCGAAGTTTGTATAACTAGATTTAAAGATTCCGTGCTGTAAGATTTTGTCTACGGGCTGACGCGGAAATAAATGCAGAAGTTTATCAATCATGGACACAACTATTTTGTCTAAAAGATATTTACTGGGCGATTAGGTTATTATGGGAAGATCAACTATCGCGAATAATTATGAAGAATTAAATTTACTTTTTCTGAAGTAACCAGAAGGAATGATGACTAAAGCTAAAATTCTCACTAACATTTTGTACGTTCTCGTTACGAAGTTGGATGATCCTTCTTCCAGATAACTTTTGGAAGTAATATTAATGCGGTCTGCAATGTAGTCCACCAATAATATGAATTATAATTATTATTTGACTCCACACACTTTTTAAATCTCTTTGTAAGTACTACACATCACATTTTTTTTTCTAACAAGGCAACAGTTAAAATATTTCAACAGAATTAAAGAAAATACCCCGATTTAGTTTTAAGAGGAAAAACTCGAGCGATAATCCAACGCAGTTAGAACATCAACTACTTAAAATATATATTGCAGTATAATACTACTTTGATTAGTAAAAAGTATGAGATTTCACGAATTTTTCTCTCTCTTTTGTAATGAAAATTTTTTTGTTTAAATCGCAAATTTATTAAAGTAATGTCAATTAAAAAGGATAGATTTATTTTATAAATTAAAGAGGGGGAAAACTTTGTAATATCTTACTTAGAATAGTTTTTGTAAAAATAAAAAAAAGGAGTTCTGACAAGGAAAATTATATTTTACGTGGTATTAAGTGATAGCAGTGGCGCACAAAAGGGGTCGCCCCCCCCCATGCCTTTGATTTTTTCTCAGTTGATTATAATACTATGTATATAGTACATAACATTTAATTATCTTTTATTAATAATTAATTTTATTAATTATTCATTCAATAATTAATTTTTTACCGTTTTTGTTCCCGAAAATTGACGAAATCAAAAGAATATACTGGAAGGCGTATTGGAGCATGACGCAAGAATAGTAGAATTTCGATAGTAGACTAGACAGACCCCTTGGAAAATTCCTGTGTGTGCTACCGAGTGATGGTTATAACATTCATTCTCCAAAACTGATTGAAATGGAAATTAATATTAAAAAAAATTACGTGTGAAGTAAATAATCAATAAGGCTGGTGTGTTTTATTAATCTTAAACGTAAAATCTTAAGCTTAGCTTAACGTTTTTTAAAAACTTTTGAGTAATTAATTGATTTCTAAAAATTTTATTTATTTAAAACGTATCATTAAGAATTAATGATCTATCTTTCAAGTATTATTGCGTAATATTATCAAAATAATAATTCAATGTACCGGTTTTAGTGCTATTTAAATATGCCTATTTCATTTACAGTTACTTAATTTACTACTTTACATCACGCTTATCAATTTACCGTTTACTTCATGTATTTTTCCTAAAATTCAGTCCAATTTGGTGTGGTGTGGAAGTTAGGAGAGAGGGTTCCACCTCAGGTGTAGTCCTCGTCCATTGACCCTGGTTTAAAATAAAGAGGGCAGTCATCAATAGCCCTGCCTTATAGTGCGACGTTAATGTAACACTCTCTCTCACTTCCTGCAATTCGTTTTTATAATGCAGTAGAATGTCATTTATCCGAACGTTTATTATCCGGAGCCTCAAATATCCGAACCAAAGCCCGGATTCATTTTCGAACAGTGTAATGCTCAACGGTTGTTTCGCGGAGGCCAATAGTGACGGGAAACCCCAAGGTTAGGAGAATTTCAATTGTGTGATTTGGTAAATATTTTGCGTGGAATATTAAATCAGTTTGTTTCTAAGTGAGGGGGTGTATACGTGCTCTTTTGTTGAGTTGTGATCCGCTATAGCTTCGAATTCAAAACGGAAGCGCAACGTTTTGAACAAAGAGACAAAGCTTAAAATATTGAACCGTCTCGCTAAGGGAGAAAGTGGAGCGTCTCTTGCGCAGTTTTATAATGTTGGAAAGTCAACAATTTCTGACATAATAAAAAAAAAAACCAGAGAAACCATTTTAAATTTTGCGTCAAAGCTTGATTCAGAAGATGGCGCGAAGAAAAGGAAAACCTTGGGGGAAGCAAACGATGTTGTTCTTGATCGTACGTACAAAAAGGTGCACAATGGTACAGCGAAAAATAAGTGATTATTTTCCACAATAAAGGTAAAATTGCGACATTTAGCCCCTATTTTCCTTTTTCTTCAAGCACGTTTCCTGCATGTGATGATTTTCAATATTCGTATAGTGTCCGATTTCATATACTGCATGGATCGCATTCAGTTATCCGAACAATCGCGTACCCGAACGGTGTCCCGTCCCAATTGATTCGGATAAACGACGTTCTACTGTAAGTTTTTCACTTTTTTTAACGTTTTTCTATTTTGATTAACGTTATGATGATATTTTATCGCAATAAGACGTTAGAAAAATAAAAAATAAAATAGTTTCTGTTGTTCTTTTACTTATTTATTTTTTCAATTAAAATACAGAAAAACTGTAGGTTGTAAAACTAACGAAAAGCGTAAATAACTATTAATTATTATACTAGCTATAAAAGCAGATGCTGAAAATAATATTTCCAAGGCGATTCTTCCAACATAATTGTTTTTAGCGAAGAATTATTACTTCTAATTTTTTTTAAATATAATTATTTCTTGAGTATTTATTCTCAATGGATTATTTTGGTGATAGTAATCTTAATTTTTCGGGTGCAAAAATGTATTATAAAAAGATTCGAAATTCCATTATTCTAATAAATTATATTAGCTTTCCCTTCTTTGTTTTAATGAATATGACTTAAGCAGATAAAATAACTTTTATTAATGGAAACAAAAGAGTTTTAAAATTTAAATGCTTTCCCCCGGATAAAAATGTTCTTTTTTGCTTTGATAAATATGATTTAAATTTAAACAGAAAAAAACTTTTAGTACAAAATGTTTAAAAAAAAACGAAAGTGGATTTTTAAAATTCAGAATATTTTCCTCAAATAAGAATCTTATTAAATTTTTAAATAATATTTACAGACAAAATAGCAGAAACTATTTTGCATTTGTACTGATAAGTAAATAGGGATCTGCATCGAAAAATTTTAATTCAAAAGCAGTTTTGAATTTAAGAGATAATATGCACGAACAGTTAAATTTATGTGAAGATCAAATCAAATAAGGAGGAATATATGTGTAGAACAGATTTTGTCAAGTTAGCCGCTGATAAGAGATAACTAGACTGGTTTTAGAGTAGATTTGAGAAAATGTAACATGATTTAAACACTGTCTATTTTTTTACTAACATCTGAAACATATTTCTAAATTTTGCAATCGTAATTATTGTCTTAGATAAGGGAGATGAAGAGTCTTATTTGTGTGAATAAAGTTTTTTTGATAAAATTCGGAAAACCCAAGTTTTACAAAAATAATTTTTTTCTTCATGCAAACGTGAATAAATTTTTCAGGCAATTGCAAGCAAATTTAGCTTATTTAAAAAATTATCGTTGAAGACATTAACATTTTCAATATATTTATGAAAGTAGTTAATAGTTAATAACATTTATTAAAACTTAGTTCTACATTACTCTGTTTTTCAACTTTTTAAGAATTAAAATGTTTCATTTTTTATTTTCATATTTGTAAGAAAAAACTTTTTTTTTCATTTTATGATACTATATATAAATAATATATATATTTCAAATTATAACTAAAATAAAGATCTATAGTTGGAAAACTACAATATAATGCATTTATTTTTTTAAAAAAATCAGTTGAAATCTTTTAATTAGTTTTTATTTTTAAACTTGTACTTCCTTGCAAATCAGGGGATTCAGCTTACTGCCACAATCAATCATAAATGCAGCTGAAATATCAGTTTAGAAATTAGCATTATTTCATATACTTAATCTCAACTAGACTGGAAAAATTATAAAATAAGTAATAAGTAATTACTGTAGATTCTAGACTCAAAAATTAGAATAAACTAATGTACCAGAGAGCTGATTCCAATTCGTCAATTATTTGAAATAATAATACAGAATTTTCCAAATGGAGTATTGCTTGTTCATATATTATGGTTAATAATCGCAGCATGCATGTTTAAAACAGTCGGTACATATGTGTTGTATAGCAGTTTTTTCTTTCATTTAATTTACCTGGGGTACAACTTTGCTTAGAATCTCCCACCGGCTTTTTTTTTCTGTACAGAAGAATTTTCCTCTGCTCTTTATAAGACTGTTTCGGTACAGCAGTTGTACCTTTGCCGAAGTAAATGAGAAAGTAAACTGTAGCTGTTGCTCAGATAATACAAGTAATGACTTGAATTTAAAACTTAAAATTCTAATCAGTTAAAAATCTTAACCAATTGGAAATCATTAAGTTTATAACTTGATGTGCAAATATTCAATATTTAATTGTATTTTGTTTTCTTTTCTTAATAATAATGTTGGAAATAATATACGTCCGAGAAATCTTTTTAAAACTGTCATATTGTCGTCTGTATAGAATTCATCCTACCATCCTATTTTTTAATGAAAAAAAACTACCTTCTTTTTATATTTCATCATCATATCTAATCGTAAACGGAAATATGCTCCATTTGCATTAGAGCATAACTTCTAGAAGCACCCCTTGAATTTTGGAAGCGATAGTACAATGATACTCGAGTTCAACGTCCCTTTTCCCAAACATATTTAAATGCCGTGTCTTTCGATTGATAAAGTGTCTCTCCTGTTGATGAAGCAGAGAACAGAAGTTTTTTTTAGGATAAGCTGCTAATGAACGGAGAATGATGGGAAAAGCTACGTAGGGAGATAGGGACGGAATTTTTGTCATGTTGGCAAATACTCGGGAAGAATGCATTAAGATAAAGGAGTCTGGCCGACACCTCCATTATCATTTAGTAGTTTTTTTCAACTTTCCTTAACATTTTGCTAGTTATCTCTCGTTGACCTAAATGCTATTAAGTGTTCAAATACTTCAAAAACAGGAAAAGTATAAAAAAAACCCTGCGAGGAATGGAGATAATTCATAGTTTTTATTTAGATACCGTCAATCACTGATCTGTATTCATTCAATTTTTCAACATTTTTCCATAATTTTAAAGTTTTTTGCTTGGAAATAAGTGTAGATGTTATGGCATATTGAAGTACAAAATATATAGTCATTATTCTGAATTTTTCTGCACTATTTCTTTTTTAATACTAATTTTTTCAACTTATTTCGAAAATTTATCTTTTATTAAATTTAAAATCATCAAATTCCATTTAAAGAAAAATTAAATTATTTCTTAAAAAATTAATATTACGTAAGAATTTCAAATTACATAGTATAAAGAAGGAGCTGGTTTTTAATCACGTGACATGTATTTTTAAGGTAATTTTGAATAATCTCATGAATGTATAGAATTTTGTTTTTACCATTTGTAGAGAAAATTTGAAAACTTGAGTAAAATTTACTTTAATATTTTAATAATCCTGAATTAGAAATACCTCTAAGTAATATCATTTCTTGTACTACAAAAAAAAGTAAAGAAAGAAAAGAAAAGAAACTGAAAGAAAGAATAAATAAATGCAGTCAGTCTTGTTTTTGCGTGGTAGATAGGGATCATATAAATAAATAAATATATATATATATATAAATGATAAATATTCTCACTTTCAGAATTCTGAAAATTATTCAGAAATTTCATAAATATTTATAATAAATAATTTTTCACAAATAATAACAAAAATCACATAAAGCAAATTGTATAGAAACAGGTTTGACAGTAAAACTCTCAAATTTAAAAATTAAAAATAAATATATATTAAATTATACGAATTTAAGTTATTTACAAATAAATTAAGTCAGAACTTGTCGAACTCTCAATGCTTTCGTTCCAATTTTTAATCATAATTTCATCAACCCCCTTCGAGCAATAACAATATATAGAGTATAATATTAATGTACTATGACGTAAGGCAACAATACAAATCTTAATTGTAAACCACACAAATTAATAAGATAGTATTAAATTTTGTATATAATTGTATATATGACCATGGAAGTCATTAGTAAGTCTTAAACCTGTGCTATTAACTTAGTATTGATAAATTAATTATTATATATATATATATATATATACATTGTGCAGTACTGATAGATTTTTAAGTATATTATATCAATATAAATGTGTCAGAATGTATTTATTTTGCTCCTCTTTTCATTAAACTGATAATTTTTTTTAAAGAATCTTCTATTTTCCACTTTTTATGCGCGTGCCTCCTACTTAGGGTTGTCTCACCCCTCAGTTTGAGAAACGCTGAATTAAATGAATCTTTTAAAGTTTAAGTTAAGATCGATCGCGAAATTGGCCAGTGGCGTACTACAAAGGAGTTCTCTTCTTTATCTGAAGATAATTCCAAACTGTGAGATTCGTCGCCAATACCATTAGATTGCTGTATTAAGACGAAAATAAAAACAGAACAAAAACTAAGTCATTAAGATGTATAAATGAATAAAGAAAATCCAAATAATATTTTTTGCATAATTTGTTTTTAAAGACATGTTTATGCAAGATTACATTTAATAGGACTTAAGAGACGGATATATTGCTAAAATGATACACAGATTTAGGAATTATCACAATCATTTATTGTAGGTTTTGACAAATGGCGGTCCTTATGCCACACGTAGCCTGCAAAGAGTTTTTTGCTGTCCTCCAAGACAGAAAATCAAATATTAAGAAAATGCTCTCTATATTTCGGACGGTATATATTTGTGAGCAAATTTTTAATTGCATGAAGTTCAACAAGAGTAAATATAGATGCAAGTTGGCTAACATTAACTTGCAAACTGTGATGAAAATTTCAACGAACAATCTTACTCCTGATTTAAAAAAAAAAATTGTAGAAAAGTGTGATATAAGGTACATTTGCCTCATTAAACTGGTTCTAAAATCAAATGTGCTGGGAGATATAGAGAATATAAAATTAACACAATAAATAAATTCAACAAAAATGCTATTAACATAATTATCTTATATATTTTTATATTTTTAAGGAACAGTTTGTACTTTTTTTGAGATGCTAAATTAACTATTGAATGCAATCATTTTAAAAAGGGTCTACTCTGCGGTATCCTCCCCTATCACGACTGGCTCTCGAGCTGAAACAATTGCCCACCCCTGATTTATTGTATTCTTATAACATAAAGAAAAACGAAAATATAAAGAATGATACTTAAAAATAAAAAATAACGGCTATTAATTATTCTTAGTAGATATTCTGTAGTGTTAGTTTTAGCATAACTCGATTTAGTGAACAGAAACTTCTTATTGTCTCAAAGATTCTCATATAAATTTTGAGGATTTTATTTTTTACAGAATTAAATTGAAAAAAAATATTAAATTATAAAAGAAATAAGCAATAAATGAAAACTTTTCAAATAAAAAAATAAGATAAAAGCGGAAATTTATACATAAAAAGATTGAAAATAATTTTATAATGTCATTAATAAGCTTTCATATAATTTGAAATACTGTTAAGCAAACAGGACCTTATTACTTAATCGTAATAAATAAATTTTATTAAATGTACTATAAATAATGCTTAACAATATCTCAACAAGTATAAAAAGAAGTTAGGTTAGAACAATCTTTCATAATATGAAATATATTTCTAATATTTAATAAAGCCTTCACAGCTCATGAATTTGTGATTGGATAATTTTCAACTTAAGAATTTTGCAGTAAAAGTCATGAAGACCTTATATTTATGAAAAAAGATTAATTTACATCTTAATGCTTGGATCTGTTTAGTGAAATCAAAGTACTGTGATAACTATTTAATATTTTCAATTTTAAGAAAGCTATTTATAAATAGTCATAAATAGAAAGGAAATATGTACCATTTCAATGCATTTAGTAGTATAAATTCTCAAAGCTCTTAGATTATTTTTGATGACACATTCAATCATCAGTGACCAGTCACTCAATCACTGTGAACGATCACTGATTTAAAACTAGAACGTCCGCCATTTCAATTACCCTTAAACGTCCACCGGTGTTGTTTGGACACCGTGATTTAAAATATTTTGAATAATTGTAATAAAACTAAATAATTCCAGAGCTACAGTTCAGTATTGTTTAGTTTTAAGACTTTTTAATATTATTTCATGTAATTATTATATATTATGAGCCTTTGTGTTATAAAAAACTGATGTTGACGTTATATCTCGTGAAGCTTGTTGTACCATTGCTTAGTCGCAAAAATTCCGAGTCACAAACGTGCCAGGAACATTACTAATATGCGGTATCCATTCTGTGCCCCCTCCTAGCGATATATCAGGATTTACTAGAATATTGTCAATTTCATCTGCACTTTCTTCAGATTCTTCGCAGTCACTTTCATTCAATCTTATGTCTTAATCGGAATCTAAATTAGAGAAAGACAGCTTTCCACCCTCCGATTCATTCTCAGAATTCTCGCAACAAATTAGCAGTTTCATCAGGGCTTAGACCTTTCCTACTAGTCATTGTTTCACGGTGTCTACTCTGCACGTTTCGAAGATCGAATGAATTTTTTTTATGAGCAGATAAGCAAATGCTGTGTAACAAAACACAGATAAAACGATTTTAGTGCAACTGACTCATTTCTGCTGTGAACCTAATGACATTGCATTTGAGATCAAATAAATGTGCGATATTATTTCCAGAAGTTTATTTTACTAATGGTATCTACTCAGTGAACTATCTTTTGCTGTGCAAGACAGCTATTTATAATGATAAATTGCCTTGGTGTTGAAACGACACCAGCGAACGTTCTAGGTTTATTTAGTTGAAAATCTCTTCTAATTAACCAAGAACTACGAAACTTTTTCCATATAATCATCTTGGAAAATGATTAAAAGTCACTAAAAATTTTCAGATTCCCTATAAAATAGCGGAAAGAAGAACAAACTAAACAGACTCGGGTGTCCAATCGACACCAAAGGACGTTCTCGAGTTAAGGGAACTGAAATGTATAATTAATTACTCCTTCCATATTTTTTCTCTGCAAATATTTTTCGTTTAATGGTTTCGTTTCTTCATTCTTGGGAAATAGTTCTTTATAAACATACTTTCATTTTTATATAACATTTAAAAACTTTATTTTAGCAAACCTTCATAAATTCTAAAAGTTTCACCTAAAAAAATTGAAATTAATTTAATAGAGTTGCGGTACATTTATATATATATAAGAAATACATCAATGAAACTTTTGTATCATTATGAGTATATATCATGCTGTAACATTAATTTTAAAAAAAACCTTAAATCAATATTTTTTTTAAAAAAAAATCCTTATGCCGTTTTTTTACAAAAACTAACAGAACACTTTGATTCCTTAGAAATACAGATTTTGGGCCAAATTATTTTGTTTGTAGAGCTATCTTCCACGTTTCAGCAGTATTTTTTTCCCAGCAAAATAATTTTTCATATCAGTTCCTTTTTTACTTTAAACCAAGTTTATTTTAAAATGAAAAAGTGAGGAGATTCGTAATTTTTATAATAAATATCAATCGAAATATTTATATGAGCAACAAAGAGTAATAATATTTAGATAACACTAAAAGGAATTTAATTTATGTAAGTCGAATTGAAAGTTCCAACTCACAAATTTATATAATTTTTTTAATAATATGTCAAAAAAGCTTTCGAATGAGATATTGATAAATTATTAAAAACTAATGGTAGATCAAGTATTTATTGGATTAAACAAAAAAATGATACGAAAAATTGCTGAAAAGGGGAGGGGGTGTATAATTTCTTTTATTTTAATTTTGACTTGGAGTTGCATTTGAATTTCCTTCATTTCTTAAAGGAATTATATGGCGTAGTTGGCGGTTTATTTATTTCACACACATTTTCCCCGGTACCTATCATTAATATTAATGCACAAGGAGAACATGGTTTTATTTTCATACTATAAAGTAAGTTACAATGGTTCTATTTAAATACTAATGTCTAATGCGAAATACAATACTAAGAAATTCTCATAAAAACGCGGTGTGCACATGCAGAGGGTGCTTTCATAAAATAGAGTCATGCCATGTCATGTCTTCTACTCTTACACGCAGTCTCCCCGAGGGTCGTATTGACAAGGCTCAGCTGCGGTCGTATTTCATAGCTTGCAGCTAAGGGCGCTTTTTAATACACGGCCTAAGTTTTCCGATTCGTAACACGAACTCTCCTTATCGCAAGACCTCAGAATCACAAGCGCGGAAATTAGAAATATTTTCGCATAATCACTGTTCACTCATCCTGGATGTGCTCATTTTAAGCATTAGGAATGGGGGAGGGAGGTGGTCGGTATCACAGTTTCCTGTCGCTTTATCGAAAAAAAGAGTGGCCCACCCTTCGTTCGTTATACCTGTCTCGATTTTTGATTGGTTGTTAGGGTATTGTGGATTGGCCACCAGGTAGTTGAGATAAGTAGATGTGCTTGGGCTATTTTTTTTATTGTGAGAGTTTGACGTTTTGTTTTTTGTGTCACGCAAACTGTGACGGGTAGAATTTTGTTTGCACCGTCTATTGGGTTCCAGTAATAAAAGAAAACATTATTTATGACGAGTAGCTGAAAGTCTTTTGACGTCTGTTTATACAAAAAATAATTAACTAGTACATAAAATACTCGCATAAATGCGGGATTTATTATTATGGTTATTTTATGGATTCGTGAACTTGGCTTCCATAAAAGGTTTTGAGGAATGGAGGCAGAGCATAACGCTTGAAAATGCCAAGTTTCAATAGAAGAAACTTTGGGGTATAAAGCAGTTCTCTCTTGCTCCTTATGGCACAGCATGGTTTTTTCTTCGTAATAAATTTATGTAATATCACAATACAAAATTTAACAATAAGGGTGTTTATTCGGTTGTTCAAAACATTGTTTTCTCTAAAAATTCACATAAAAAATTAGATGGTAAAGACTAAGGACAAGAATTTTATTCGAGTGTTCTCCATGCGTGTTCTCTCACTATGCTAAAACACACACTAAACTCTATACACACCAGTACCCTCTCGCGACAAATATTCACTTATTACTTCGGGGCGTTCAGAAGAATTATTTGTACATCATTGAACAAAGGGTAATTAAATTATCAGGACTCTATATCTCTTTACCAGATAGGGAATTAGTAATACAAAAAAATAAATTCTTATGCAAAATAAAAAAAAACTCCATCTATGCAATAAGAAAATGTATTAAGGTACCTAAATAAAATTAAAAAGAAACGTACCTCAAAATGTTAAGTTAATTAATACCTATTGGTTTTTATGGCATCACAATATTTTACGAAAAAGTTAAAGTTCATTTTACTAAAATTGTGATAATCTATGATAAAGAAATTTTATCCCATACTCCAGCGTTTCTCAAACTGTGGGGCGCACTCCCCTAGGGGAGCGTGATAACCCTACGCATGGGGCGCGAGCATATCGAAAAGTCGAAAATAAAAGATTACTTAAAAAATTAGTAATTTATTAAAATGAAGCAAAACAAAATATATTCTGAGATAATAAAAGATAAAATACACATTTAATATGATATAATATACTTATAAATGTATCAGAACTTCACAACGTATTTGATAATTAATTTATGAATATTAACTTAAGATTAAATTTAATTATTATTAGCGATTTTTCCATGAGCTTATCATATACAAATTAAATACTTATCTTGATAATTTGTACTGTTTATAATTAAGATCGTATTGTAGCCTCAGCATCAAAGTGTTATACATTAATATTGCTTTCAATACATTGTTATTGAATGGAGGGGGGGGGATGCGATAAAAATTAAGACTGAAAATTTGGTCGCAAATATTGAAAATTGGTAAAGCACTGCCATACATCATCCAAAAATGCTACAACAACAAGCACAATGGAGACTGGAATGCACTACATAACCAACAAACTCTAAAAAAAATGCCAAACATGTTTCTTAGTAAACCATACTCTTAACAATACTTAAAAAAACTGAAAGCTAAAAACACTTTTTTATTATTCGCAGGGCCTGTTAAATATCAGTCACTACCTATATGATTTTATCGTGAAATTGTACAGTTATCAGATAGGATCGGGTGAATAAAATTGGTTGTTATTAATTTGATTATTATTATTATATTCAGGAGATTTTCTCTTGCTTGACGTTTAATATTCGAAATGTTTGTCCATACCGCCTGTCCAATTCAAAAAATATATCACAAACAATAAAAATAATTATCTAAAATAAAATTATGAAAATTAAACCACAGAAAGAAAAGAAAATACACTTCACCTTATAGAGTATGCGTCTCGCAGAAAAATAATTCTGCTCGAATTGAGTAGCAGTGAAATTGTTTTGACAAGTCACAAAGAGATTCTGAGATTGCGACACGGCTCCAAAGGAAAAGAACGAGTTCACCAACTGTCACTATATCTTAAAAATAAAAAGATGACATTCGTGATAATCTTAAGAGAAAATCACAGTAACAACATTTAGAAGCTAGGGTCATGGAGTAGTAATTATCGAAACGGGAAGCAATTGTCAATTACTTCTCTTTGGCCCTTAATGTGGGAATCTCAGTTTATCAGTGAAGCAGTCATTTGGCTCTGACATTAGCCCGAGGTGCTTCTGTAGGGAAAGAGAGAATTGAGATAATGCAGAACAAAAATGCCTAATTTCTTTCTCTCTTTTTTTTAAGTTTTCAACTTAAGTATGTAAACTGGCCTGGCACTGAATAAGTCTCGGATGGAAACATAAATATGTGTCAATCTCCAAGGGGAAAAAAGATTCAATGCAGAAATTTTACCATAAGAAAATAATTGTGAATTTTTAAAAAGTATTTGTCAAAAGCTAATTTGCGCTAGAAAAAAGGCACTTTTAATACTGATTTGGCTTAGTATTTTACAGAGCAACACATAAACTCAAAACATGCTTTTTGGTGAAAAAATATTTTTAAAAAAATCAATTAGCATAGTTAATATATTTTATTTAAAAAAATAAGGAATTCTCTCTCAAATAAATTAGCAATAATCTGGCTGCCTAATTTTCTATTTTAATAAAACTTAGCTTATATGAGATACAATTCCTAAATTACAGAGAAGTTTCAACAACTGACTAGTCAAATTATAGAGACAAATTCAGCAATTAATCATTGAATGCACTTAATTATTAACACTCAATTTTTGAAAATGTGAGTCAAATAATTTTTGTAACATGTACTTACCAATCATATTCTGTCTTTACATTTATAAAAAATCAAAAAGAAAAATTCTTACTTAAACATGCAAAAGGAAGAATCCATTTGACGTAACAATTAGAAGGTATAATATTAAATATATTTTGTAAGGGGAAATAGTTTGATTTTCAAGCAGAAATTATCAGTATATTAAAAGATATCCTTCTTTATAAAAAGATCAAAGAAACCAAAATGCCATATTAAAGCTGAGATATTTTTTAATCTGAAAAAGACTTTGCGAGTTTGAATAATATTCCTTGATTTTTGTTTAAAAAACAAATTTAATTTATTATATTATAAAAAGAATATATATATATGCGTGAGGGCGTATGTGTGTGCGTGTGTGCGTGCATGTGCGTGTGTGCACGTACGCGCTTGAGTACATATATACACAGAATGCAAAATAATACCTAGCAAAACAGCTAAGATTATCTATAAGTCACAGGTACTGGCTGGAAACCGCTCAGGTTTCGAGCAAAATGCATTGTTACACCAATTAAAAAGCTTAGCGACATGCATTTCAAGTTTGGATCTGCAAAGGGAAATAGAACGACAACTCAAATGATTTATTTCTGTTGAATATGTTCTTTGGCCACCATGCTCCCCAAATTTAACACTCTTGGTTTTCTACTTCTGGGGTAACATTCGGACCATAGCCAACGAAAAACCCATTGAGTCTGATGAAGATCTGGATTTTGTATTTTTAATTGATGTTGGAAATGTATATGTTGCATGTCTGACATTTTCTTCTTATGTTGGAGGTTGCTCTTTCAAAAACTAATCTGTTGCTTATCATTTTTACTTACCTGTTGTTATTACAAATTTAAGTGCTAGCACCTACTCGCGACATTTTCATACCCACATTACTATACTTCCTATACCTATACTGTGTTGGGTCCCCTCTACATACATATGCATACTTTCCAGATATTTTTGAAATCCTCTGTATGTATGTATATGTAAAATAAAAATGAAAGACAAAAATACCTATGCATAACATTATTTTATTAAGAGAGGAAACTTTTGATCCCTGTAAAATGTTGAGAACTGTTTTTCATATGTGAGAAAAGGACAGAGATATAACCTTTACAACTCTAAATGTTTCTACACAATTTATAAAATGAATTGAATAGCATAGTTATGATAGAATAACCTAATTTCTTTTATTTTTACACTTGTAAATATATCCAGTGAAAACACTATTAATGGTCTGCGATGTGGCTGCATTCTTTCTTATAGTACGAACTAGCACTATTTTTAGAATTAAATGACAACGCAATATGTAATTTAAAATAAATTTAAGGAAATTAAAATTGTTTTATTTTGCTTACATATATTAATTTTCCTAACAAAATAATTCAAAATATATTGCAAATGTGTGTCTTTTTCGTGCAACGGAACAGAATACACTCAATACAATCATAGAAAGCACTCAAATGACGAATTTCAGTTTTGAGAAGTTAGCGTAAAGTACTTCCCTAATGCAAGATTTAGTTAAAAATATCCTTCATTTTATTTAATTTAATATTAATTTTTAATTTACCAAATTATTTTACCAATTATTTAAAATTACCAAATAAAATCAGAAACTCTTATATTGCTATTATATTAATGTTTTAAGAAGCCAATATAATTCGTACATTCATATTTTAAATACTAACGAATTTAATTCAAATGTATACTTCTACGTTGAATTACATCTTGAAATTAAATTGACAAGCAAATACTATTTTAATGAAACAATCTATATTTTAAAATATTATTTTTTTAAAAAAAATATTTATTTTATCTAAAATATATATTTTAGAAACAAACAATTCAGAATTATAAACTCTAATTTTTCAATAAAAATATTTTTATTTTTCTAAAAAAGATTTATTTATTTTTATTTATTCCCAATAAAAAATTACTTTTATGAAACAAATCCTTTTTTTTTTTGCATGTACGATCTAACTTTCAATTTGCTAGAGAAAATTGCAATAATTATGAAGTCATTGCCCATCTTTTTGAAACCATTTAACAAATGAGTTCAAAGAAAAGAATTAAAATTGTAAGAAGTAGATTCCCTTTATCGAATGCTTCATATTTTAGTACTTAACTAAGTTAATAACAAACGTAATATATGAAGGTAATGCTAGCTACTTGAAAGTTTTGTAAATACCCAGTTGTTTATTTTATATATAATGAGACAATTAATGTTGACATAAATTTAGAGTAATAGAGAGAGAGAGAGTAGTATTACATATTGAAATATTATAAAAATACTAAAATGTCAATATATATTGAAGTTTTTTCTAATTTATTTGATTCAGTTGCAGCAAAAAATTTTAATAAACATAATTCATACTCATTTCTTTTAAAATTGTAATTACTTTTTAAAACTAAACTAACTATCAAGAAAACATAGGGTTACCTTAATAAGCTTAATCTTACCTTAATAAGCTTAATAGAAGATTAGGTTTGTTCTAACAATATTAATGAAGAAGATGTGTTTGACATTGGACTCTTACACACATACAAGCTATACCAGTCGAGTTGTTTTTCTATTCGTGTACGACGTATCTATTTAATTGTCTCCAGTAGCAAGAAGCTTAATAGTAGTGGCCCTATAACAAATTATCGTAATGTCCTTGTTGAATGAAGACGGTGGGGCGCAAATTAAAGTCATTACGTTACGTCACAAATGAGCTCGTGCCTTTGATATTACCGAATTGTGCATCACTCATTAATGTTTCATTGCAAAGACCGGATGCTCATTTATGTGATAGCACTCATTATTAAATTCCGCTTGTTCCTGCCTTGTCGCATTTATGCAATGTGTATTATATCCGATAAATTTAAAAAAGAAATGGAAAATATAACGCACAAAACACAAACATAAAACATTTACTTAAATTACTAGTGCGCTTAATGATTTTCAATATTTGGTTTTTCTTAACAAAAAGAAATAATATTTAGATTTGTTTACTTACTTTTTAATTAGTAATACTAACAATCTATAAGCTATGGAACACGAAATTTTGAATCAAGGTTAATAGATGAGAATAATTTATCACTGAAAATACCCCTACTTTAAACAACAAGAGAGCTTTTAAATATTGCTTAATTTAATGTGTAGTAGATCTTTCATTATTCCACCCAATGGTCTTCTGATGAAATCAGAACTCCAATTCATGACTAGCCAATTGTTTATCTTGTAAACAAAATCATCAGGTTTCATTGTTTATAACAACTTGTGGAGGAACTCATGCACGTTAAGTTAGGTCCAAAATCCTCACGATTGTGAAAGTCATGAAAGTAAGGTGCCAGTTCCGATCTCGTCCTTGTTGCTTGACCAAAGTTCAAAACTTCAAAACTGTGAGGTCCGTTCACAATAGTCTACGTCCGGGGGGGGGGGCATTACGTCAATCGCGATCGACCAGTGGACCGCCTAAATATTTTACCAGTTTGTAATTACATGCGGAAAATTCAAGATTGGCTGACAATACGCAGACTAAGCTTTCTACTGACTGTAACAACAAAAACTAACTTTAGAAAAAAATGTTTTATTTTTTAATGTATTTGGAATTGTTTCATTATAAATGTATGATTTGATATAATTATTGTTGGGGCTATTATTATTAAATTTGTATATTACGTTTTGCTTTATATGCGGTTTTACAAGTGTTGTGTTTTATTTTAGTACTGTAGGTATATAAGTACATATATATTCCGTACTTATAATAAGTTATAATAATAACCTTTTCCTTACCTCACCACACCTACGACATTGGGTAGTAGCGTACACAAGAATTTTTAAAGGGAAGGGAGTCGAGGGTTGAAAATCTATCATTCTCGTATCATACCCCAATACGCAGCCAAACATATTTTTTTTTTTTTGTCGATTGTCGGGAACAAAAAACTGTAAAAAATAAATTACTGAATAAATAATTAACATTAATAAATAAATAAATAAATAAATTACTAATATCAAATACTTAATTACATTTTACATACTATATACATGGGTCTGTAATGGGTTCTGAAAAAAATGACGGGTTGTGAGAAAGGGTCCGGACCCGTGGACCCCTCACCCGCCTTTGTGTGCGCCACTGACACTAGGTGGACCGCTACTCCTTGAAAAAATTAGAAGTAGCCCTCACCCTGGAAAAGTCTGCCCACCTCTGGTCTACGTGTTACTTTAAGTGCGACGTTAATAAACACTCAGTCACTATGTTCCAAATAGTTCTAAGCAGTATTTCTAAAGTTAAATTGAAATGTTTCTTAACAATGTCATTATTGAAATTTTTCTATTGTAACTCAAAAACCGCTTAGATTCCTTGACTGTGCAAAGACATAAAACCACAATTGATTTTTCCTTCAAAATTTATTCTAGAGCAGGGATCGACAGACTTTCGAGAGAGAACGACAAAGTTGTCAGTGAAACAAAATTACTAAGGTTGTGACGGATCTATACGTGACCTTATTATTAATCCTCTGGGGGAAACTTTGGAGCTAGCATTCACGTTAATTCACAGCCTCTCAAGAAGAAACCTTGATATTTAAATTAGTTTGACTATATAAAGTCTATATAGGTTTTGTAAATGTAAGATAGAAGGAGCAGGAGAGCTGTTGCAGTGATTCGTAGGTAAGAATATTTCCTTGAGTATTTCATTATTACAACGTGGGTTAAGGAAGGAGTTGCTAAGACAATAAATTAGTGGATTAATGATCTAAGATAGATTGAATTAAATTAAATTAAGTAGATCACTTATACTTGTTTACTTAGAGTTGTTCACTTAGAATAGATTGCTCTCTTTCTATATCACTCCTGGGGTCTCCTCTTGTAGGTTCACTTGTGGTTGATTAGTGTGTTTGAATAGTAATAAAATAATAGTTATTATGGAAGTTTCTGGTGATGCTTTGCCCCCCCCTAACCCTTAGGTAGGCAAAATAGTGAAAGAGCGGTTCCAAATAGGTCGCGCTCATAAGGTGTAATAGACCCCTTTATATACTTTCGCATGAGCACCTTGGAGGGGGTAGGGTAGACCTCCAGTAACGGTCGTGATGTAGACAGTTGTGCTCCAGTTGATATTTTTTATATAATTATTATTATTTAAATAAAATTTTTCGTGCAATGATAATTCCCATTCCTTCAAAAACTAATAATTATCGATGTTATTTTTATTTTTGTTTCAGTACAAAAACAACCAACGTCAAACTATCAATGCTCAGAGCTAAACTTTAAGCTGCGTGAACAAAACTCATTGCCCATAGCAATGCAAGGGCAATATTTTGTAATTTCATGTTTACATTTATAATTAAAATTTGCTTTTAATTATTCTATTACATAAATATTGGGAAGGATTATAGTTGCCGAACATATATAACCTATAAAATTGACCGTACCCGTTTTTCTAATATTTCCACTGATTAGCAGCAAAATTTTTTGGTGGAAAATATTTTAATACAGAAGCAACAAGTCTTGAGCAATCAAATGCTCAAATTTGTAAATATTTGAATAGATAAATATAAGGGGAAAAGAAAAGAGGAACAGTGATTTTTAGTAGAGATAATTATTTTTTATTAACACATGAGGCAGGAGTCTGAAGAGCCGCAACCATTTATGAAAAGAGCCACATGTATGGCTCGCAAGCCGCAGTTTGCCGGCACTGTCCTAGACGAAATAATATCATGCATTCAGTTATTGAAGTCTAAGAGAAGATCAAAACCTTTTGTTGCAAATTATTTTATTTAATTTCAAGTTGTTGAAAGGAACTTGATATGCTCAAAATCCGTGATATTTATAATAGGGCCATGTTCCATTAAATATGTTATATCTCTTCAGACAAAAACAAATAAATACGAATTTAAATATTATTTATTATTGTTTTTTTACCCTTGTCAAAACAGAGAGGTCTAAATTTCCTCAATAATACATATTTGTCTTTAATTAATTTTTTTCAGAAGTGTGGTTAACATTCCATTTTTAATGTAGCTAATTCTAGTTATCAACTTTCATGGTGAGCATTTGTTTGTTCTCCCATATCTGAAGAAATAGTGTGTAATTAAGAATTATAAGATTAAATCAGTAGAATATATATATCTCTATATATGAAAGAGGTTTGAAAGAGGCCTTTTTATTAATCTTACTTTAGTCAATTTTGATAATTATGTAGTCTTTGTTTCATATATATTTATTAAGTTTTATCAATCTAAGCAAAATCACCAGTTGCGTACATGCATACCAATCAGAAGTATATGTATCAAAAGTCGTATGTATTTTTAGTGAAATACATTAAAAAGGAAATGTTAATTGTCTGTTTTATCCGGATCATAATATAACTTAATCTTCTTCAAACATGCTATGTAAAATTTAACTTTTTACAAATAATCATTTTATCCAAATATTTGCTTATAAAACTCATCGAAAGCCATAAAAATTATGATATAATGGGTATTTTTATCTTTTATAAATTTAATAGCTGAAAATAAAAATTATACTCTTATTTTTTAAATATTGAAAATAAGGAACAAAAAAGCATTTAACCCATTTTGACATCTCTAGTTATAATTCCATATGTATATGTATGTGTGTGTGATCTTCCTTAAGTGTAATTTCATAGAATTAAAAATAAATTTATTTTTAAAAGAAAATATCTTAAAACTGTATCAAAATTTAAGAACATAAATAAATAGATTTATTAAAAACTCGTCAAAGTTTTTAAAAATCAATAGAATATTTGATGGAAAATTCTTTTCATACCAGAAATACTATACATCATGCATTTCGATAATTATTAAAGTTTTTTTTTAAATTTTTGGCAGCACTTACATTATTAAAATATAGCAAATAAATAATTTTAAAAAGCATAAGTCGATCAGTAAAGGGAAAAAACTAATTACCAGTTGGTTAGGAACATGTGTTTCAAACTCATATTTAGTTAATTTACATTTTATTTATGTACATATGAGTGCATCTCATTAACATCAAACAATAAATTCTGTTGTAAAAGTTGAATTGTCAGTAATCAAATTTATCAAAATAATAATTTAAATGCACGATCACAGAAGCATCGTAAGAAAAATCATTTAATAAAAATTACACCAAACGGCTAAGACATACATAATGTTGTCAATTCGGTATTGCATTATATATAATATATTAAACTATAATACCAATAAATAATTTCACCTAAAATTTTGATATTTTCAAAAAATATTTGTATTTTGCATTTCTTTATCAAAGTTAAAAGTCTTCCAAAAAGTTTAGTAAAGACTTCTTAAAAAGAAAAGTATTAACAAGAAAATTAAATTGTAATACGTATAAAAAAACTTCCATCGGAATAGTAAGTTTATTTATATTTAATCTTAGAAGCTAATTTTTCAAACATTTTTTCTGTTACTGTTTTTCTCTAAAAATCACAAAATATTTGCTGACTAAGTTTTATTATTAATCAGTAAATAGTAAATATTTATTCATACTGCCCAAGCTTGTTTGCTCTAGTAATTATTGTCATTTTTTTACATATTTTTTTAGATTTGTATTTGTAATGAAAACTGCTAAAATCCTTGACAAAATGAAATAAGAAAGTATTTATTTTTTAAAATATTTGCAGTGTATTTTCAAGCAATGCATTAAATTACATAAATTAACATAGCTTCTTTCTATAAAAATTAAGATTAAGAGTATAAATTCTCACAAAAATATTTGCACCGAGGAGCATTATCCATTTACTATGTAAATTGTTAAACCATTTCGATTAAGTAGAAATAGCTTCATATTCTTCATTGACTGTCCATCCAGTTTTTTATGCTGTTTTGAGGGCACTGAAAGCCTCTATTTTAGGCAGAAACAAACAGAATCTCAAATTTACGACCGCTGAAAATTAATGAATATAAGTTTGAACAAGTCATTCAATTTAAATACTTCGGCACAATTGTAAATAATAGTAATGACATAAAAATTGAAATAAAAAAAGATTCATGAGGGTTAAAAAATATTACCACGGATTGCAAAACCTCTTTTAATCTAAATACATAAGTAACAAACCAAAAATATGATGATATAAAATTTGAGTAAGACCAATTGTTTCATATGGCAGAAAATGCTGGAACATTAACAAAGAAGACGAAGAGAAATTGGTGACTTTCAATAGAAAAGTCTCAAGAAAAATTTTTGGAGCAGTTAGAAAAAACGGAATCTGGAGAATACGTTACAACCTTGAGCTTCCCTTGAAATACATAGAACCCAACATAGTCAAGATAATCAAGGCTTCCCAAACAAGGTAGCTGGGACGTGTACTTCGATATAGCGATGAAAACCCGTTAAGAAAATAACTTACTAAACTCCAGAGGGAAAAGGGAAAAGAGGAAAATCAAGAACAAGGTGGATTGATAAAGATAAAAAGTGGTTAAAGGATTTGGGAGTTAACCTATGAAGAAATATAGAATCGCGAAGAGATCAAGATGGTGTAAGCTGACTGAGACAGTCTTGGCCGATAACAGGCTGTAGTGCTTGGAAAAAAGAAGTTTCATATTCAGTAGAATTCACTACTTTCTTACATTGTTTTAAACTGAACTTTCAATTTTTGAATACTGTTAAATAATTATTTATAGTCTTTTTATCCCATTTGCTTTAAGAAGTAAGGAAAAACTATATACAATATTAATGTTTTGAATTTTTTATTCAACATGTGTATTACAACATTTCATCCTCTCTTTTTTGAGATAGGAAACGTTTTTAGAAAGCACTGAATACCTCTTTAAATATACTGAAGCTGTTTCATAAATATCTAAAAAATATTGAAGATACTGATCATTTTTCCTGAAACCATCACACATGTCTTGTTAAAGAGTCTCCTTCTTTTTTTCTAAAAATACCAATAATCTTCAGAAATACAAAAATGATTTAAACTTTTATTAAATTTCTTTTATAATAAATATTAAAACTTTGTCTGTAATTTGAGTCTGAAAAAATTTGCAATTGTTTGAAGCATTTTCTCTTTTTATTTTTTGAATATAATTGTGTGCATGCGTTCATACATATATATTCAAATAAGTATAAATATACACACAGATAAATATATAATACAAACTAGACAGAATAGTAAGAATATATTAGCCATAGTAGTATAATAACAAATTCTTGGTTCATACATATATATAGAATACTTATCAGAAAAATAGAGGTATAGTCTTATTTTAAAAAAAAAAAAAAAAAAACATGGTCTAAATTGGTATGCGACAACGTGATACTACCGAAAACATTGATCTTCTAAAGAAAACTGGAATCCATTAAAGTAATGGAAACTCTTTTAATAAGGGGCTAAAAACATTTGGAAAAGGGCCAAATTTAGCCAAGGTATACCTGGTTAATTTACAAAACACTTCTTAATTTTCGGAATAGCCTGTATCTGGAAATCAGGTTAAATTTTGTAAGTATGAATGGGATATATTTAATTTTCAATAATGATTAAAACTTCATGATGCATTTTCTGTAAGAAATGAACAAAAAAGAGGAAAGATTGACAAAGAGAAATGTTGAAGGCAGAGAGAGGTCACTAAAGAATCCAGATGCAAATTATAAAGAAAATATGATTCAAGCACCTCAAAATTTTAAATTTCATACTTACTTAAAAAAAAAAAAAGGCAAGCCCCTTTAAAAATAATATATTTTGGAAAACAATGAATCTGCGAAAATACAGCTGTTGTGTTTCAACGAAAGGCTTTAAACTATTCCGAAAAGAGAAAAATTTTAAGCGTCGGATTGTACTGCATTACAATAATGCACCATTATGTTCTAGAAAAAAATGCATACTACTTATTTGAATTATTTTTTATTTCATTTAATAAAATTACTGATAACAAACCTTTTCAGGACTATTTTGTTTTGTTTTTTCATATTTTTTTAAACTCTTGCAGGCGTTTAATTTTTATTAATGCCTTTTGTATTATAAATATCGGCAATCAAGCTGCAACTACAGCTAATTTTCATTACCTTCTAATTACTTACTGAAGGAAAATTTAGAAATTTTTTTTATATTGAGTAAGAATGTGGAAATTGAATCTGGCTTATATACTGACTTAACGTTTTTTTAATTACGTTTGATCACTTTAGCAACATCACAGTAAACTTTCTCTGTAAATAACATTATTTCTGTTGTGTTGTTTCTAATGCCACCAGTCTGACAGTATCTGATCAAGGCCCACGATATTCATCATGGCATTAGGCTAGATTGTACGCCTGTCATTAACCGTAGCTTTGAGCCACATGCAGATGACAGTACGATTTGGCTCAGTTCACCCTGAGGATGATTAAGGGCCTCCCATCTCTCTTCTCCTTCCACCAACTTCACGAGAGGAATTGCGGCTCGACTGCTATTTAGAGTACCCCATGCCGCGAAGGCACTATGCCTTTACAAACACCCATGCCTTCTCCGGGATTCGAACCCAGGCCCTACTACACTACAGTCAGCATCGCTAACCACTATACCGGATGGGTGGCTTTCTTGACTTTGAAGACATTATTTCTTGATTTTATTAACAGTGGAATAATAATGAAACTGAACAAGATATGCGTATTGAATACTATAACAATTCTGTACTGTAAAAACAAAATACCGTATTTACTCGAATCTAAGCCGAACTTTTTTCCAATGTTAATGCTACTGAAAATCGGGTGCGGCTTAGAATCGAAGGATAAAACTGTTGGATGGGGTATTTAGAGAAACTACAGGTTCACGTATGTATTTAAAAGCTCATAATACTGATAAAATGACTAACTAGATAAAATGACTAACTATTCATTTCTTATTAGTTTTCATTTTAAATTTCTTTTAATTTCGTAAAACTGGATATCGTTAAACCATTTTACACTATTTTTCATTTTTCACAAGAACTTTTTGAGAATTTGAGGTGCGGCTTATATTCGATTAACTACGGTAGTACCTTTTTCTTTAAGAAATGAAAATGATTCCTTTTTCATGGCAAAATATATCGCATTAGCGAATTTCCAATTGGTATCCTAACAACTTAAAGAATTATAAATTGCAGAAATGACATTAAAGTCTCGCAACAAGTAGCATTTTGTGAATGATTAATTCATATTCGGCCTATTTGAGGTTTGTGAATTGCCCCTGGTCGGTGCTAATTGCCTTCTGCGAAAACCTCCAGTTTCGCGACGCTGACTGTCAATTGACGGGAACGGACTGCTCCTGATTAAGTGTTACACCTCGTTAAGGGAATCATCATCAGAGGAATGGACATGGTGACCCTTGGAATCATTTTTATTCCTCGTCATGTCGAGGCAAAGGTTCAAGAGGGATCAAATGTTCGGCGTCCGCACGAAAACGTTTCCCATCAGAAATACCACTGACAAGGTAGGTAAGCAATGTTCCTCCCTCGGTTCTCTTTTATTTAAAAAAAAAATAATATTTTCTAAAATCTTTGTCTTAATATTTTTGTTTCTATTTTTAATACATATTTAAGGCTTAACATAAGAATTCCTTCAGTTTAAAATTTTAATTGTTATTCTATGATGGTATTCTTACCGAAATTTCTCTAAAATGCTAATATCTGAGAATGTGAGCTACAAAAAAAGCATTTGAAAGTGTGTATTTATATACTTTACTAAAATAAAACCTGTAGATATTTAACATTTTCCCCTTGTAGCGACATCATTCTTAGTTAAATTGCACTAGAAACGAGAAATCGTAGAGAAATACGAGAGAGAAACATTTCTTTATTAGACACGGGCACTGGTGATGGGGTATTATGCTTTAAAATAGAATAAGGTTGAATTATAAGAT
Source organism: Trichonephila clavata (assembly GCA_019973975.1). NCBI lineage: Eukaryota > Metazoa > Arthropoda > Arachnida > Araneae > Nephilidae > Trichonephila > Trichonephila clavata. Next base: position 54,651 of record BMAO01020284.1, read on the forward strand.
AACTAGAGTTTGCTTATATCATATTCAAGAATCCTTAGTTTAGTAAAATTATATCGATGAGTTACTTTTTGTGAATGTTTCTCTACTGCATTCTAGAAACGAAAGGAACTATTTTAAATATTTTTTTACATTTCACCAGCTAGTTGTGAGTAAAGCAGTAAGGGTACCATATTCAAGGAAAATCACTGCTTTTTTCCCCACTAAAATAAAAAAGCATGCATTTCGGATGACGAAATATGCTTTATATACCTACATTTCAAAATACCGACAATATACCACATTTTATCGAATATAAGCCACCGTCCATTCTCAGCCATAACCCGAATTCTCAACGCATTTTAAAGGGAAAAAAAATTGAAAATAGAGAATAGAATATTTCGGACATTAAAAAACGTTTTTAATGAGAACTAATAAGAAGCGAAAAATTTGTTTAATTTACTAATATTAAAAACATTTAAATACATGCATGAACCCGTAAGGGCTCTAACCGTCAGTGTGATGTCTTATTTCCCCCACCCAATGAAATTTTCCTCCTTCGATTCAAACCTGATCAGTAGCATTAACATTGGGAAAAAAATGCAGCTTTGATTCGAATAAATACTGTTAATATGGCCAATATTAAAATATATTCCATATCAATAATTTTTTAACTGCGTGTTAGAGATAATATTTCAGTGCCTCAATTTTTTTAACTCGTTTCAGTAATTTAATGCATTTATTTAAAAGCTGAAATTGTGACAATATATTTTAATTTTTATCAACTTAGACAAAATAGTTGTGCAATAATGAGATGTATTGAAAAGTTAGTATACTCACAATGCCTATGGTAATAAAATACGATTTTCACGTCACATTTTACTTATTTCAGATGTAAGGTAAATAATTATAAATATTGAGCGAACATTGCTCCAAATAAAGGAAATAATAATTCGTATGCCATTTATTGCATTATTAACTATCATTTCATTTTGCAGAATACTTTAATCTTTAAAAATGAAAGTATTCTGTTCTTTTATGCTTACTTATGAGAAATTTACTTTTATATTGAAAAAAAAATTATGTCTAACAATAGAAAAAATTAGTAAATTGGCATAAAATTAATTATAGACAGAAAATCTACAAAGAAAAAACAATTAAAGAGATAAAAAAACCATATTACAGAAATATTTTTAAGCGAACAACCTTCTTGTCATATTGCCCCTTTATATATTCTTAAATTCACGAGTAAATTCTGTACATGATGTTACATTTGCTATGTTTGCAATCCTAAATGTATATCGCAAAGAATATATTGAACTATAAACATACAAACATATATAAATTTTAATTAGTTATTTTCTAATAATTTGCTTAAAAAATAAGATTAGAAAGAAATATAAGTATTTAGAAAGAAGAAGCTATAAATATATATATATATATATACCAGTAAAATTCCAAAATTGTGTTTGAAAATCATTTCAAAATTTTTAAAACATAAAATCTTATTTATCACTTATTATGTTTTATGATTTGCAGTTTAGTTATTCATATTGCTAAATTTTATTGTTCATTTATTTTTAGCGTGATAATCATTTTTGATGTGCAAACTGATAATTAATCCTCTTAACTTATGATGATAAATAATCTAAGCGAATTTCTTTCTCTGATAAATGCTTAATTTGAATTAGATTAGTATATGTACCGAAGAGAGTACAATTTTGGCAGTTTCGTGTTCTATATTTCAAGATGAACAATATTATACTAACTATAAAATGAATTTCGAAAAGAATATTTTACTTGTAATTGTCATGTAATCAAAACATTCACGCATTGTTATTTATAATTATAGTTCATGTTAAAATAAAAATATATATAGTACAGTATTTATGTTTCACATTTTGTTTAAAACATTTTAGAGTATTACTTGTTAATAACATTTTTTAAAAACCTCTTTCTATATGTGTATATTATGCGTATGTATAAGGCATAGGAACCGTGGACTTAAACCTAATGCAAAATGGAAAAAGTGAAGAACATCTTTTGCAGTTAATCGAACACAGGTCAAGCTATTTGCTCTTATCTTTACTTTTATTTCAAAATTGCCTTTTATTTCCTTTCATTTAAAAGAGGAAATAGTGATAAAAAGTCGCAGAGAGAGAAAAACACTGGATATTTCCACTGAAAAATTTCAAAATTATTGTTTACATTTTACTCTTTGTCATATATTTTATTTGGCATTGGGAAACCTTTTGCATTTTTATAAGCATTTGTTGACTCTTGAAATAAAAGAAGATGTCTGAAATTTTGGAAAGATTGAATTTCAAGGTAGGAAGCAAGATTTTTAGGGAATATAAGTCCACATTAGTGTGAGATATAACCAAAGGAAGCGACTTATTTGAAACTTAACAAAACTATTCAATTCCGAATCCAATATGGTCGCAGATAACTAATTGGTGTGAGTTTGCTCGTAATAAATAATAATTATTATTGTAATCACTTATCATGAATATATGAAGAAATCCAAACGCGCGGTTTATCCATTTTAGGCACTGATAATAAAACTCCCGAATTCTATGCCAAGATACGTTGATAATCCAAAACATAATTCACACAGATATGACTCAAACTAACACCCAGAACATTTACTGCTGTCTCCTTCATTGAACTCAATTTCTTAAGTTTAAATAACAATTTTCATTTACATAACTCAGGTTTCTCTACAAAAAAAGAGGTTCTCAAATCAAACAATAAACTAGATTAGTAGAAGGACCCGATGAGAACTTGTTACAGATTATTCAAAAATTTATAAAATACCATATGTTGCATTTTTATCTTTATAAAAGGGAGCTAAAACGGTAAAACAGTGTATTTTTTATTTTAATATAATTATACATTTTATAATTGATTACAAAATCAACAAAATAAATGCGTTTGTGAACATCCAATCTTTTTTCCCGTTCAATCTCGGGCAAAATTCTACAAAATCAGGGTGATAAATTGAAAAAAGAAAAAAACTGAGGCCTATTCACTTCGAAGAGAAATCGTTCCATTTCGAATGAAGAATTTTCGTTTCAAGGGATGTATGTCTACTAGGAAAAGGTGGAGGGGGTGAGCGTTTCTCTGTGGGAGGTTTCGAAATAGAAGGAATTGCACTTCGTCTCCGTCTGTTCTACATCCTCGACATATGCATCAGAGAGGAATAACTGCTGCTTCAGGGGATCGAAGACCGTATTTTTTCCGTAATTAGCCTCATTTTTCTCCTTTTCGAATTTCTTTTTCTGCGGCACCTCTCCCACGCGGTATGTGAAAAGGTGCGCTCTTTTTTTTCCATTTGTGACATTCTGAAATGCCGAACAGGCGCCTGGATGCAAGAATTTTCAACGTGAAAAAGCAAAAAGCTCATGTCTGCAGCTTGTGAATGGTTAACATGTGTAAGCGAGAAAATGAAATTGTCTTTAGTTCTGGGGGATAAAATTAAAATATTATAATAAGCGATTATTTAGTTGAAAAATTTCCCTGTATTTAATAACACAAGGGGAAAAAAGCAATAAGATCTTTATCCCTGTATAAAAATATCACTATATTATTGTTGTCTAAATGTATATCTATTGGTGATAACACAAACAATTTGCTTTTTAAATATCATCCTAAACAGATGTATATGTAAGCTTGACTTTACATAAAACGTCAATAGCTATTTTATTTTCATCTATTCATTAATAAATCAGTGTACTTGTTCAAATAGTGTATTATGAAGTTGTTGATTTTTCTATCCTAAAATTCAGTTATAAGTTGTTGGGTGTGATGAACCAGAATTGTTATTGAATTATCTAACTAAAATGCACTATTTTCAAAATGCTCTCAGCATAATTTTCCAAGGGTAAACTTTTTACTTACAGTTTATTTCATAAAACTTTTGATTCTTTAAAAAATATAATCAAGCATTGTTTCTTAACTTCATGCAAGCATTTGTTCTTAAACAATAAATGAGAAAGTTGTATTTAAATGGTAAAATCGTTTTATTGTAGGCTTTTGCTTGGTTAATTGTTATTTATTTGGATTGTAGCGGTAAAATCCTGTTATGTACCAGACCAGGAATTACATTCATCAATTTAGTACTATATATATATATGTATATTTCATTTTCATATATATACTTCTTAGAAGATCAGGAATGATCTGTATTAAGACATGGATATAACTGTTTTATATAGCAATATCAAGAAATTCTTTCAGTAAAAAAAGCTATGGTTTTCCTCATTTAAAACATGCTCCTTGAATTACGTAAGAAGAATTTTAAAAATAGGCTATGTCAAAACTGAAAAACATGCTTGTCCTAAGAATACTAACTTCAATATTTTTTCCTTGGTTTTAAATTTATCTCCGTTGTAAAATTGTTCCTCTGCGTGTTAATGATATACAATGGAAAAAATATATAGTCGTTAAAAATATACATTAGAAATTTCATTTTATATCTTTAATCAGAAATAAACATGCATTTTTGTGTAATATTTACCCAATTCTTATTAGCTAAAAATTAATTTACCTGTACTAAATTGTTCTTGAGTTTTTTTTTTTAAATACATATTTTTAAAAACATTTATTTTCTACACAAATAGTAGACAGCTAGATACCTTCTTGAAAATGCTCAGTGAAGAAAGTAAGTTGAGAATTATTTACATAGCGAACAAAACAACATTAAAAAGCATTAACTTCATCCTTTCCCGCAATCACAGAAAAAACATCTTTAAAAGCCATCCGAATCATAGAAGAGGGGGGGGGGAAGCGTGAGAAAGCATAGAGAGCAGTGGGCGAGTGGGGGCGTCAGGTAAACAGAGAATCCACCCCCCTGGTGGTTAAAGGGCAAGTAATTTCTGTAAGGGTATCTAAGTGACGTGTCGCCAGTCTGGAGCCAGCCGTTTTTTAGAGGCTAATGAAAGTTTTCACAGGGCACGAGGCGCTCCTGTCATCCCCGGCGATGAGTGACGTCCCAGCGGCAGGACTCCAGATGTCACAGCCGCCGCTCGTACTTCTCCTTTATAAAAAGACTTTTTCCCTCTTGCTCGTCTTTTAGGTAATTATTTAAAGGGAAAAAAATGAATACTTTTTTTATTGAAGAATAATGTTTAATATGGTATATTAATTGTTACTGCATTGTGATGCACGGCTGCTACAAGTCTGGAGCTGAAAGAAATCGATCCTTTTTTTGCTGTCAAAAACTATTATAATGGTATTTCTTCCTTTTTTTAGAAACAAATATTTTTTGACTAAGTATATCTATTTCATCACAATTAGTTGTCTAACATCAAAAAGTTACGAATAACAGAAATAATAAAATACTGATATGCGTCATACTTATTTAAAGCTATTTCGAAACTAAAATAAAAATTCCTACATTTTCGTCCAGAAAGATAAACTGATGCAAATGTTTTTTTACCATGCAACTTTTTCGTAGATCAGGGGTATGCAATTTTTTAAACTCCAGAGCCACATTGTGGAAGCTAAGAATACGGGAGGTCACACCTTTTTAAAGTGATTGCACCTCAGAAAATTCATAAATTATACTGTAAAAATCAATAAATATAAGTTAAATAAAATGGCAGCAGTTTTATTTAATTTGTTTATTGTGCTTTTTGCATAACAACTATAGCTACCAGCACATTTAGTTTTAGAATCAGCGTAATGAGACAAATGTATCCTTCAGTGGCGTAAAGTACACCCCCACAAACCCCGCATTGCAGGGAGGAAGGGAATCTAGGGGGCCCAAAGCTTGACTGACACTAAGTACATATTTGGACTTGAGGCCCCAAACCTGAGTTTGCAGGGGGGTCTCAGTATTCTCCGTTACGCCACTGGTATCTTTCTATATATACAGTCGACTCTCGCTAATTCAAACCTTCGATAATACGAATCTCTCGCTAATTCGAAGTATGTGCTCAGCCCCTATAAAAACTCTTGATATTTCGAACTAAAACAATACGTTTGGGTACACTCAATATTTCGAAGTAAAATCTATGACTGGTCAGAATACAACAAGAGATAATTCGAAGTTATATAATAAAACTCTCGACATCACTATCATGTTGAGCCTGTAAAACATGTTTGAGCTTACATGCTTTTTGTTGTATTGTTTGTTGTTTCTGTAACGTATTTGATGACCATCGGAGTTGACTCCTATAACTCTGACAGAAGCTAAAGTGTCACTAAACAAACTACACAATTTTTTCCTTCAAAATTATGTTGATGTGGATGTTTTTCAAGCTTCATTTATTCTAGAAAAATCTATTGAAAAAGTTAAATTGAATACCATAAAACAAAAACAAAAAAAGGTAACAGATTTTTTTGTCAAAAAAATTAATTATTACAGTATGTATTCTTTTATATAATAGTTGTTTTTTTAAATATAAATCTATTCTTTTAATCCAGGACTTTTAATTTCTGTCTAATATCTATACTGCATAATATGTACTTTTTAAAAATACTTTAAAATAACTTTATTTATATGTACATAGTTGCTTTATTGCATAGTTTCAAATTTAAATGTGTTAGAAAAAAAATTATCTTCGTGTATTTTGGCAGTTTTTTATACCCTCTTGATAATTCGAAGTTTTTCATTGGTCCATTTAACTTCAAATTATCGAGAGTCGACTCTATATCTATATTACCTTTTTACAATATTTTTTTAAATCAGGAGTAGAATTGCTTGTTGAAAATCTTATCAAGGCCTGCAAGTTAGTGTCAGCAACTTTTTACTGACAAATACATGTTGACCTCAATATAGCTAATATTTTCGGTCTATTTGGTTTTCTGTCTTCACGAACCACTAAGAGAAACTTTTTGCGGGTTGCATGTGGCACGCGGGCCGCTATTTACCCATTCCTGTCATAAATTATTGTTCATTGGATTAAAATTTCTGAAATTAAAATGTTTAAGAACATAGGGTAATCAATTAACCATTTGCAAAATAAAACTAAAACAAAGTGGAAAAATCATCATAAAAAAAACCTTAATACAATAAGAAAATGGAAGAAAAGAATCAAAATATTATGATTCAATGTCTATAGAATTTCAAGTATCACATTTAGTAGTATTTAAAAATATAAAACTTTTTGTATCCTTTTATATTGCATTTGGATTAATGGTATCTGAAAAAAAAATTGCTTCATAATGAACTCTGTACCACGCATATTTTTATAATGGCATGGCCATTTGCAAATCCCTATTTTGAGGTTTCCTTCTAGAATTGGAGAAATCTTATTATTACGAATTGTATTTTTCATTTTAGTAGATACGTAGATTTTTGTTTCTAGATTTATAGTGCTCTTCCTAAAGTCAAATTCCTTATTTATTTTTAAAAGATAACGTTTTTGAGAAGATCAATGAATATGATAAAATGCATTTAAAACACTTTTATAAAGTTAAATTTGTTTCATAATTTTTTTTGTTTCAATATGAATAAAATACTTTTAAAGTTTCTATGGAAGGAAATAAAATGTGTCTATTAATTAATTTTTAAGATACTGTTCAATTCCTTGCCATAGCTTATATGCAAATAGGAAATCAAAATAAATTAATGTTTTGTGAATAATTTTCTCAACTGTCTTTCTTTACACATTTTTCAAAAATTATAAGACACTCTCTTTCCAACTTATTGCCTTTCTTTGGAGTGCTGTACATAAAGATAGTTGATAGTAGTTCCAGTAGCACACACAGGGATTTTCCAGGGGGTGGGGGGGGTCCAGGGGGTCTTATTCTCATATCATGCTCCAATACGCCACTCCCCATATTCTTTTGATTTTTGGAAACAAAAAAAATAGTAAAAAAATTAATTATTGAATGAATTATTAGTATTAATTAATAAAATTAACTATTAATAACAAATACTTAAATAAGTTTTACGTACTATATATACAATATATTAATCAATCGAAAAAAAAGAGCTTTGGGGGGTCCAGACTCGGGAACCCCTCCCCACTTTGAGTGCGCCGTTGGTCAGTTCTAATGCTGTAAGGAGTTTTTTCTTGAAATTTCTTATGATAAGGTCATATGTTATACATGGTAAGGGTATTCTTTCATCATAAATTTTTCTATATATCTCACATTCTATCCCACTTAAACTTTTTAATAAATTACCGTAATTTCTGTGCATAAGCCGAGCAATTTTAGAACTTTTTAAAGTGAAAGCAAGGGGGATGGTTTACATAAACGGGGGATCCGCTTATTATGATAAAAGGTAGATTAAGAAAAAAAAATGGTATTTTTTAACACTTTTTGGTTAGCCATGCTCAAGCAATTTTAATCCTTTAGATTTTTGGGTATTTATCTTTTTAATTTTTGGGTATTTGGAAACTTTTATTCCAAGAGATCACAGAAATCTTTCAAAGTCAGTGTCAGGATCCAAATTTACGAATAATTTGTAAAACTCGGATTTGTTCATTTGAATGTCTAAATGCCTGTAATAATCATGCAGCGGTTTTTTTTCCCTTCAGGGTGTGAAACAAAAGTCGACAATCACGGCTGCATGCGATTTTCCCTTCCCGCTCATTTTCTTAATAAAAAGAATGGTGCATAAATTACGACTAGCACAATTTTGTACAAGATAACAAAGGAATGTCAAAAAATATGTGTCAGCTTTAGATATAATTACCAGAAATAAAACTATTTTCGTTGGTGTTTTAACTTAACAACAGTTTTATCGTAAAATATTTCACTTGTACAATATTAGCAACTTTCTCACCCTGGGACATGTTTGAAATTTACCGGAACTTATTTTTCACTTCAGCAAATATGCCGATTTCGAATTTTTGGTAAATCTTTGAAGAAAAAACTCCCTCTCAGCTTATACACGAATAGGCTTACAATTGGAACTTTACGTTAAGATTTTTCCTTAACTTTATTGCAACTTTCTTTCGTTTACTTTGAATCAAATAGCTCCGCTACTATAAATAAGTCAAATGTTAAAAATAGGTTCATTTTTTATCAATAACTGAACTACTTTCACAGTTTTCGTGAGTTGTTAGCATTCTGTGTCAAGAGTATTGCAAGAATAGCTTTTTCTTTCTTACACTACTTTCAGAACTAGATTAGATTTACACCATTGTCTTAACAAATTCCCATCATTGTCAGATCGGAATCAAAAATGGTTCCCAATTAGAGAATCCCTCAACAGAGAGATCACCGTAAAGGAGATGAAGGATCGACATTGTGTAGGTACATCCACGGACTAAATGAAAAGTGTTCCGCTACTCGCTCATTTTGTCCCGTCTGACAAATTCCAACAGAATCGGGCGACAGTTCTCTTCCGCTTTTTTTTTTTCCTGCTCCTCTTCCACTGACAGCAAAGAACACAGATCCAGCGCTGTTGAATCAACCCAGCGAGTGCTCTCTCTCGCAAGAAGAAGAATGAAAAAAAGACAGACGGCAGTTGATGTAAAGTGAGCGAAGAATTCTTGGCAGTGAGTGCGGTACTTTTAATTAGAGAGCGAAGAACTCCATTTGTCACTAGTATTTACACTGCTCTCGGAGCTCCGCTGACAGACTTCCCGTTGCAGTTCTTGCTTGTTCTGTGTTTGTGCTGGTACACTTGGTTAATGGGTAGTTTATTGAAGAATCGGACGTTTGCTTGCGGAGGGACGTCACTTATAAAGTGAATCTTCTCCACCAACATTTCGCTTACGATAAATATTATTTCAACACCAGGTTTCCTATTAGGGGACTGAGATGGTATCTTTTTTCGAATGGCTTATTTAGATAGCATTATGTTTTTTAATATGAATTGTTGGTTTGGTGTTATGGGGATAGAGGAGTGAGGGATTTATTTCGTCTGTCTGCATGGAGGAAATGTTTGATGACATGTTTTATTTATTTATGTCCTTAACGAAAAAATCTTTTCAAAAAATTCCAAAAATATCGCATTATTTAAGCAATTAAAATAACTGAAAAAGTTAAATTTTAATTTTTTAATACTGAAACTTTTTTTAGAAATAATCTGTGTTTACGCACATCAATGATTCACAAACTTTTGATTTTATTTCCAAACCTTCTATAATTTTCATAACTCTAAGTACCCCTCGTCGAAAAAAATTATATATTTTAATAATAATTAATTATATTTTTTTCACAAAATAAGTAAAGATAAATAAAATTACTTATAATGAAGTATAAATGAAATTTACAATATAAATAACATTTTTTTTATTTATGAAAAGGATGAAATTGTTTGTACTGCGATGACCCTGGTTGTAAATTTTAATTTGTTGCTCTGTTCCACGTCCGGTAGTCTGTTCCTTTTTTTCGCCTTAATGTCTACAAATGCTGCAACGCGTTCATCCACCAAACGCTTTCCGCACCCCTGGGGGGTACGCATACTTTGAGAAACACTAACCTACATAACAAAAAGTTTATTTTTTAAAGACTTAGTATTCAATACACCCAGATTAACACCTCCTTATTACTGTTGTCATTGAATATATTCAACAAAAATAAATTCATGTTTTCAAAGATTGTATAATTTATAAAACTCGCACCTCTACTGCGAATAAGAGATATATTAAAGTGTTTTGAATCCCGATAATTAAGACATTTTGGTATTTTTTCTTAATAAAGGATACAATTTGTTTTTTACTGCTGTTTCATGATTATGGAAGTTTAGTGGTTATGATCACGAATTTATGGTCGATGAGTCATGAGTTCAAGCCATAGGGCCACTGAAGACTCGCCGTGTAGAGGGGCCAATGCTTTTCAACTCTTTCGAGGCTCAAATTCCTCTCGTTGGCATGGCGTGGTAGTTTGGAGAGGGGGCTACCAGCTCAGGTGTCATCTTCATCATTTAAAAGAGGCTCGGATTTACGAGGTTTGTTACCAATAGCTCTCGTGTTTTTTTACAGTTCGACGTTTATAAACACTCATTCACTCACTGTATACCATCTAAGTTTGTTGAGGGTATTAATGAATTCTCCTGTTTGTTAATTGACTTTAACGCCCTCTAATAGCGTATTGAGGAAACAAGAAAAGTGAAATGTCAAATACCAGCCATTAATGTCTTGGACATTGACTCAAGATTGTTCGATATCGTCACCATTAGCCTTCATGTTTTAGTCGTCTTGTCAAATTGTTTCGAAATAAACCCAATATTGGATCATTTTAAGTATAACTTATACTCTTAAAATTGAAGTTACCAAATATTGATGTGTTTCTTTCAGTTACGTTCAAAACTACCTTGTTAACGGATAAATATATTAATGAAAAAATAGTTTTAGTTAAAAAAATTGTTCCAGAATTTTTTTAAAAAGGGCAATAAATAATACCTTAATGCCGGCTGGGTGGCGTGGTTGATTTGTCGCTGGCCTTCTACACCCAAGGTTGCGGGTTCGAGCCCGGCCCAAGTTGGTGGATTTTCTTGATGCAGAAAATCGACAGCGGCCATGTTGTATGATTATACGGCATGTGAAAGGTCCCTAGAGTATCTGTTTGGCTTGGATGCTCTCGGCAATATTAAATCCTGGTATAAAGTTCGCATCGTCGAGAGCTCAGGTGCCTCTCCTCTGTGGAGGAAACTGGGCGTCAAAATTGCTTGTTGTAATTGGTATCGCCTATATGGTGCAGCGCTAAAAAGTGGTACCAGCTCCTGTGGAATGTACTAGGTCTGAAAAGGCTTAAAATACCAATGTACAGCTCCATTGAAAAAAATAATATCTCAATAATCAATCGGTTGATATTTGAGTCCACATCCGAAATGGAATTCGAATTTTGTATTTCTGATAAAATTAGGAACTTTTGTATATCTGATTCAGGCGAATTCATCATAAAATAATATCACCTTAACTTCTTAGCTTGTTCATTATCAAACCATTTGTTTTATTGGCACTCTGTCTATTCTTATGAGTTTCAATGATGTTTCAATTTCTTAAAGTCCATCTTCTTGTTTTTCTCCTTTATAAAATTTTTTTCTTCTTTTTTTTCCATTCTTTTTGCATGAAATATCCCCTTAGCCCCGTTTTACTGATTAATTTTGATCTCATTACAAAGTTTATATTACTAATTGACCAAATGTGACCTTCATAGTACTTTAAATCCTTTAATTGTGGAAATTTATTTTGCATTGTCATTGGAAAAATCTAATTTTTTTCTTAAAACAAGCAGCTTTTCTTGTACTTTCCGGAATCCCAAGCTTTGCATAGCCAAAAAAAAATATTTTAACTGTTTGCCTATGCATTCTATAAATAAGAAAAGTTTATTACTTTCTCAGCACTGAACTCTTTCTGTTATTTTTAAACACCAGAATATTAACATTTTACTAAATTTATCTTGTGCATCTTTTAAAGTGTGAAACCTTTTTTTTTAATTCAAATTTTTCGAATTGAATTAAGATATGATACAGCTAAAGAAAAGAAAGAGTCAGCTTAAGTATATTTTATTGTTCTTGTTCCATTTGTCGTAACATTTATTCTTAAAAAATTCATCCTCTCCCTTCTATTAGCTGTGGATTACATTTGATTATCATTTATCACGTTTCTTTTATTTTTTTCGTAAAAGGTGGAAGAAAACCCACTGAATTGTTGAAATGCAGAACAGCAGATTTAAATCTATGGCCGATTTTCCTTCAAAGTGCTCCCTAAAATTTATCTAATTTTTCGGTTCTAAGAATCATGCATTTTCTTGCTCTTATTGACTCAAATTATTTTTAAAATTTCTAACTATAACCATCCTTTCATACTTACCAAGATATCAAAAAATTAACGTTTGCTAATAATTTATATTTTAACCCATTCACACTGCCAACTAAGGGATATCTCGTAGTTTGGGCTGAAGTTTTATTGATTACATATCTCCATTTGAATTAGGAATTATTGGAAAGAATGAATATAAAAAAATTACGTAGTGCAAAAAACATTAAATATCAATTTTTATTATTAAAATTGTGACTTAGACGTTTAGATTATAATATAATAATTATGAATATATGAATATATTTCAAAATGTTTTTAAAAAAATATTTGTATTGTTGCTGCTGTGCATGATGAGCTGAACAAGGATCAACGCAAAATACTATGTTGTTGAGATATCTTGGACAAAAATCAGCTTACGGTTTTTTTTTAATGCTTTGTACACATTTGACATGGCTTTGTAGTCATACTTTTTTTTCTCTGTGGGAGGAAGATGTTCTAAGAAATGAAAATCAGTTGTATTTGTATTAAAGTAGCTGTTTTCTCTTGCATTGCTACCATCGCCATCAAATAAATGCATAATAACTTATTCCTTAAATTGACGTATCCTCATTTTTTTATTTTCTCGATTTCCTTGGTTATAGAACTTGTATGCATTCTACAGGAAGATTTCGCAGGGCAGAGAGATTTTTTTGTATCAACAGAGGGTTTTTCCTGTGGTCTCCTAATTATTACTTATCGGTTTATTTTTATTATTTCACGTCTCTTCATAACTACCATCGCCTTATAGGTTTTTCCGAGTGAGGATCATTACACGTCTGTTTGAAAATGTGACACAACAATACACATCTGACTGCCACCAGATGAAATTAAGTGACGAGCTTGTAAAATCAAACGAAATGAAAAGGAAATCTTTGTATTTGAATATTTTTATTGAAGAAAAAAAACACTACGAGATAACTCGTAAGTAGCACTTAGCACAGAAATCTTTTTCAGTGACGATAGGCTACGAATTATCTCGTAATGTTTTTAAATAAAAATTACTGTAAATGCTAATGCAAAATTATATCAATAATTTACTATTATTACATCTTGTTAAATTGCATATTTTCTCTAAATAAAATCTTGGCACCCAGAGCAAGACTCTCGAAATTTATCTGGTAGTCAATGGGTACAATATGTTTTTTGTAATTCGTTTAAGTACCTTATTTCAACATTCTTCACAATTATTTTTTTTATTTCTCCGCCATTGTATTTCTAATATGCAAGTGGTATGGGGTAAATTTGAATTATTAACAAAAAATAATCGAGATAGAAAGTTAGATTCATTTGCTTTGCTTAAAAAATTTCTCTATATGGTCATCAAGCAGAGTTTCTAAATTTCTCCCAACGTTTTTAAACTTTGAAAGGGGAAAACTACCGTTTTGTCCCTTGAATGACATCAAATGCGATCCCGTAATGGTGTTTTGAGTTCTGAAAATAAGAATGGGAAGTGAGCAGTAAGATTGGGAGAATAGGGTGGAGGTGGCCCAATTTCAAAGCAATGTCAGTTTGCTTTCTCAACTGCATCTCGAGATGAAGAAATGACGCGTTATTGGCAAGAAGACGGACCTCTTTGGTAATCATATCGCACCGTTTCTTGATAAGAGCATCACGAAATTTGTTGTGCAAAATAAGGCACTATTGACGGTCTGACCATTTTTCAAGTACACTATAAGATGATTCAACGACAATCTCCTATTTCCAAAAAAAAAAAAAAAAACAAGCAGCATAATCTCTCCAGCATACTTACGGAATTTTTCCTTCTTGGGAAGAGATAAGTCGTTGGACATACATTTCTTGTTCTTCTCTTTAGTCTTTGGATTGTCACGGGTTCGAGTACTGGTGCCTCCGAAGACAAGCCATGTAAAGGAGGCTGATGCACTTTAAATCTATCGAGGCTCTATGTACTCGCGTTGGCGTAATGTGTAAGTTAGGAGAGGGAGGTGCAGCTCAGATGTCATCCTCATCACTTGACCTAAACTCAAAATTACAAACTCCGTTGCTAATAGTCCTCGTGTAGCTGTATAGTGCAAGGTTAATATTCACTTACTCACTCAGCCCTGTACGAGGTATGTCTTTATTGGCCGTAAGACTCGAACTCATGTCACACCGGCCACGCATAAAATTAACTGTTGCAGTAGCGCGCACAAAAAATTTTCAAGGCGGGAGTCCATGGTCGAAAGTCCCCCAACTCGTATCATACCTCAAGACAACACCAATTGATTCTTCCGATTTTGTCGATTTTGGTAACAAAAAACAGTGAAAAATAAATTATTGAATTAATAATTAGCATTAATTATAAAAATAAATTTTTAATTACAAGTATTTAATTAAATTTTACGTTATATATACACAGGATTATCATCAATCGAAAAACACTCAAGGGCTTTGGGGGGAGGTCCCCCAGGACAACCCCCTTGTGTACGCCACTGAACTGTTAATTATTTTCACTATCAATTCAGCGTTTTAAAATCCCCATGAAAATCCTAATGAGTTCAAAAGATAATGATATTTTTAGGATCGAATAAGATAAATTTTAGACATACTTGCAGTAAGGTATTTCAATCTTAAAGCTGGTATTCTTCAAAATAATGATTCACATTTCAATAGTACTAAATTTTCCAATGGGATTTAAAACATCTCAAACAAATGTGATCACGAAACACATTAGTTTAAGGAATATTAATTCCTGATCATGCCTTTCATCCATATATCACCCAAAGAATGTGTCTAACGCTGTAATTCCCCAGTATGTGATATTTCCTCTACCGCAAAGAGCTAAGAAAAACCCTGCATATAAAAACAGCAATTACACCCTCTTATTGTCAGCTCCAATTATTCACATCAACTGTCAGCATCCCGGCAAAAGTCAACTCCTGATTATCATTTTCGGCATAACTGTGATGGCACGAGGCGACAGAAGTGTTTATGTAAAACAGAGGCCGAGGCGACTTGGTGGCTCCCTGCTTCCTGCAACATCCTTCTCTCTGCCAATTAGCAAACGATCTTTTCCCATCCTCCTCCTCCGTCTTGAGAATCCCGAGGATGGTATTTTTTCCACCCTCCTCCTCCCTTTTGAACGTGCGACATCATTAAATACTCGTAATTCAATTTTCTCTCGTGAAAGTGGGAGGAGTTCTGTACATACCGTACTCGTTAGACTTGAATGGAGCCGAAAGTATTGTCAGAGAGGATATGCAGTAGTAGGTGTAGAGCTTGTATCAAAGAGGGAGAAAAGGAGGAACATTGGCATGTTTAAAATGGTTCCCATATACTTTTCTT
>BMAO01020285.1:0-24631 GCA_019973975.1 Trichonephila clavata
TCAATGAAGACAAATGCAATTGTCATAGCACTGTAACGTGATAGAGTTGATTAAAATTCTGACCACTGAGAACCTATTTACATATTACAATTTCATTCATATCGAAGAAGACAATTAATATTATCTTGGATTTTGAGTATATGCACACTTTTTTGTTTCTTGGGGGATCTGATACTTCCATTGCATCGAATGGCGCTTACTTTTTGGATCATAGTTAAAAATATGTCTCTCATCACCTGTTACAATTGATCCCAACAAACTCGGCTCGTTTGAAATGTGTTCTAACATGTCCTTTCGCACGCCTTTACGCCACTGTTTTTGGTCATTGGACAAATGTTTTGTAAACAACCTTCACACAATTCTTAGGCATGTTACTCCGTGTCTGACATTGTGTCGTTAACCTGCTGTACTGGGCAAAAGCCCAGTTACCTTTTTAAGGGTGCATGTTATGCCAGCATTGATTTCCTATATTTTGGACTTAAATCGGTATTTTTGACAGGTTTGGTTTTATTTTATTCGTTATTTATCTTTTTATTATAAAAGAGCCCTCATCACTGATGTCCATTAATTGGTTTAAACCAGTGTAAAAACTTTATACTAATTCTAAATAGTTTTGGCGTTGCTATGGCGACGAAACTTTACACAAGATCAGATATCTATTTAAAGAATTGATTGCTGCAAAGCCTTTAAATATATGACGACCATTACTAATAGGAAACCTCCGTAGTTAGATACTACATCCTTAGTAAAAAAAAACAACCTATAGTAATATACCTTTTAGACCATTAAAGACCGCGGTGGCAAAGTGGTCTAGGCATCGGATCATGGCTAGCGAGTCATGAATTCGATCCCAGTACCACTAAAAATCCGCCGTATAGGGGTGCGATGTACGTTAAATCTGTCGAGAGCTCAAACGTCCTCCAGTTGGTGTGGTGTGGTAGTTAGGAGAGGGGGTGCCAGCTCAGATGTCGTCCGCGTCACTTGACCATGGTTCAAAATTATGCGGACCGTCGCCAAAACCCCTCGTGTTGCTAATCAGTGCGACGTTAATATTCACTCACTATTCAAACCAGTCCTGATATATAAAAATCTCGCTGAAGGAAATACTAAGAACTTAAATAAATCTAAAGTGTTTTGGTCGTGCTATGGGGCGACTGAACTTGAATCAGAAATTCATTGAGTAGATCGTCTGCATCCAATCCATAAATGAGATAGTGACACATTCTAATAGGCTGAATCCTTCACCTCACTACACTCGGTAACCCTGTAAGAAAAGCGACAATTGCTCTCTCGAAACAAGTACACTATTAGAAGAAGAAAGTGCTACTTAATATGTTCAGCTAGTTCAGTCATTAGAAAACCTGACAAAACAACGATTAAAATAAATTCGTTTCCTACTTACTTCTTGATCTGAATGGATTTATTAGTAAAATTTCACAATTGCGAGTGGTTGTCCTTTAATCTGCGTAACCGCTTTACAGGTATCCACTTTATTAATTTTCAGTCATCGTAAACTTTCAAAACATTTAGCTTAAATGTCTATAGAACTACTTTAAATATTTAAAAGTAAATTGGATTTTTGATGCAAATTAAGCCTTTCACGAAATTCAACATTTGACATGAATACATCAATTTGTAGGGAAAACAAAGGGTTATATATATATATATATATATATATATATATATATATATATATATATATTTACTTTAACTTTTAATTACTTATAAATACAAACTTCAAAAAATACTACTTAGGAACGTATTATACCCGTACGAACACCGTGTACCACTTTCACAGAAGGAGAAAGCAATTTAAATGTAAAAAAAATCAAAATACTACTTTAATAAAATTTTGGTCTCAGACAAAGAAACCCTCTCATGAATCGTCCTGGAATTTTTCTACTAAGAAATAATTTAATACCTAGAGTAATTTATTTCTATAATTTTAAAATTATAAATGGTCTGTCTAATTCGAATGTTTGTTTTTTTCAGCAAGACTTCATTTTTATTCTTTAAAACGATTTTTAATTTGAAAGTTTAAATAAACTTTAAATGGAATGCATTAAATTATATGTTCATTTTATAAAACCCTGTTTGAACGTGAAATATAAATTTTCAGGAATTCAGTACTACAAATTAATATATCTGTTTATAAAATGGATGGACAATATTAATTTAGTTATCTTGAAATATTAGAAATGTTTATGTGGTAAAAGCCTAGATGAGATTAACGTTTACACTCAACTAAGTAAAGTTGAGTTCATCCATTCGGAACATCGTCTTGTCGATGTTCCGAATGTCATGGGAATGTAAAAATTTGAATTTAATAGAAATCTATTCTAACTCCCCCTAAACATCTTGAATAAATCCATATTTACTGGATAACTTTGAGAAAAGAATATTAAACTCGCATCATCCCTTCTATAATAAGGGAGACAGTGGCATTTATGTGCACAAACTCATCAAACGCGGTTCACGAGTTCGTGATAAAATCCACTGGGCCACCTTCTACTCAGATTGTTAGCGAATGAAATACATGAAAATAAGGTTATTTGAAGAATACTTGCTTTTATATCATGATTCTCCACGGTAGTAAAATGATGTACTACAAAAACAACAAAATTTCGAACAAGAATTTTTAAAAGTTTTTAGCACTTGAGGTATGCATTCAACATTAGTGTTATTGTTTCGTTTTTACTTTTCCTTGAGAACGTAATATCTATGTAGGATCTACCTTGTAGTGGAGTTATTACGTATTCAATCAGATATGGCTCGTGGATCTGAAGTCAGCATGGTGTGGAAACTTATAATTAGAGTTCGAATTCATATACCAAAATTTTTATTCGAGAAAATTGGTTAAAAAAACTTTAGAAAGGATTAAATTAAAATAAGGATAAGAGTAAATAGCACAGGATAGTTACTTTGACAAAGCAAGGTTTTTTAAATAAAATAACAGAATTTCCTAAAACTTATATTTTTAAAATTGTATAAATTTATTGTATGCATGTACTCTGTTTCTTAAACGGAATTGTGTATACTGAAATGACATTTTCGAATATTCTTAAAACCTCTAGCCAGAAAGCAGATATCGTTAAAAAGATGACAGTTTTAAATACATTTATAATGATGTTTGTTATATAGTAAACATTTGTCTTTGCACAAATTAAATATATTTACAAAAAATTTCACTGTAGTACATATAAAAATGTCTAATTAATATACACAAAAAACCTTGCGTCTTTATGTTTAATAGTTTCTTTAAAAAATGTATGGAATGGTACATCAAAAGTAACGTTTATTACATTTGATGCAATTTATTTAAAAAAAATAATTCATATTGAAATAACTGTATGAAACAAGTAAAATATTTAAATATATATGGTATTGCAGTTTAAGGTAACCGACTACCCTGCATTGGTGAATTTGGCCAAAAAATTAAAACAATGTTTTTATGATTTTACTTTTTAGACAATCTTAACTGCTTTATATAAGTACGTAGTTTATTATTTTCCATTCATTAGAACAAAAACTAGAAGTATTTTAGTAAAATGGGATGCCGTTACTTTAAGCAAGATATGTCATACTGTAAAATGCGTTTCATTCAAAAGTGTTTTTTTTAAACGCTCAAACGGAGAACGATTGGTAAAAAAGTTTTGAAAATAATTAGCTGAATTTCCTTGTGATGTTCAATATAAAATCAGCCTAACCGTTATTGATTTCTGATACTTTTACAAATACTAATTGCATGTGAATATACAAAACATTAAATAAAACTTTCGAGAAATGCGTTATAATCACTTAATTCCAAATTCTTATTTTTAAATTTTAATACATTATTACAAGGCTCTCATGATTTTTAATTTTCACTTTTGATGTTTGTATTACATCGCAGTTCAAATTTCTTCAAAAATTGATACAGATTTTGAGAAAAATAATGTAAATATTACAAAACATCTTCTTAAACGAAAACTGAAAAATGCTCTATGAATGTATTTTCTGGGCAATATAAGTGAAATAGGAAACAATGAAGTCTTTAAATAAAAAAGTATTAGCAAATGTGTTATAAAATGGGACAAATACATGTTGTTATTCATAGTTCTTGTGATGAAGTGATATTTTATATCAAATTTGTATATATCTCTAAACTGTGTTTTTAAAAATGCGTGTTCTTTTTTCTGAGAACCTATTCATGGGAACCACTTGCAATCTTCACTGAATATTACTGATGTGTATCTATATATTTTGTAGTGTGCTTTTATTAATATTCCCATAATAGTTTTTTTTAAAAATCAGTTATCGGTAAAAAAATGATTTGTTTCAAAAAATTAATAAGGATACTATTACGATGAATGTTTTTGAAAAAAAGCTAAACGATATATTTAAGAAAGTTCACTTCAGTATAAATAAAAAATGTCTAAGTAATATGCAAACAAAATTTTAAATCTGTACATTTAATAGTTACTGAGAAAAAGGTAGAAAAAATACTCAATTTTAAATTGTCGGTATATGCGGTAGCGACTAAACATCATAAATTATTGGTCTGTGTGAGGGATACCTATCGTGAGTTGTTACGAATTAAATTGTTGCGCATACGATTGAAACCACAAAACAAAAATAATTTATTTACAAAATTTTTAACTGTAAGTAGCTTTTCTTTTTCTACGTGATTCCTTTTTTCAACCAGCTTTCTTTTAAAAAAAATTGTTTATAATTTTAATTTTGAAGTATTCATTGTCATTAAATGAAAAAACACTTATATTTTACTTATGTTCGGAATAGTTTATTTTACGCAGTTTTTTTACGTTATTCGAAATTTATAAAAACGATTCAAAATTAATACATAGTAAGACATTAAATACATAAATTATATACCTCTATTCCCTAATTCTGCATGTATTATCACGGAAATCGAATTATTTCAAAAATGTCTTACAATGTAGCACGCAGAATCCTATTGGTAAATAAGTTTGGTACGATACAGGTAAGAGATTGTCGACCTCTGTTCTTTACCCTTACTTCTCAGTATGAAAAATTTATCGATTAACTGATTGATTATATAATGAGCTTCACTTTTACAAGCAGCACATGGTGTACTTAGGATGGATTGTAAAATTGTAAATCGCGTTCATGTACTGGAGGTGACTTTAGAATCCTTACTTTCTCATAGTTTTTCTAGAGTATCCTAAGGGTGTAGTCTTGAAAATGAAGACTTAACTCTCAGAAAGAATTGTTTCCGCCTTTAACACAGAATTCACGGCTTCGCCTAAAGCTTTGCGGACAAAAAAATTGTATTTATTCCTTTTAAATGCAAAAAAATCCTTTAAACATTCAATTGAGAACAATTTACATGTAAATTATATATTTAATTGAATTCAGGGTATGTGAAAATAATACAAGCATTTAAAAATGGGTCGAAAATTTTAATTTATTTTCTTTGACTATTCTTAAAATTTTGATTTGGTAAAAGTTCAGATTTAATTCTAGACTGCCAATCAACAAAGTAAAGATGTTGAATTTTATCGATTTTCCGAAAGACAAAATTTTTTTTTTACTTAATTGAGAACTCTCTCTTATCTAAAACTTTATCTTAACACCTTATTTCAATTGCCACAATTTTTTTTCTAAAAAAAATTGAACCTATACATATTTAATCTGTGTTTTACATACATGAAGGGGGAATGTCACTAAAATATGATATCATGACCTTTCGCTGCCAAATACGTGTTATCTGAGAACTTTAACGACAGGAATGTGAGCAACTTAGATCATTAAAAGAGTAATTGTCTTAATATAGTCGGTGCCCTTTTTTTTACAAAATAACCGTCTTGGAAGTACAAAAACGAATCCTTTTCTATGCGATGGAACAAAATTTCCAAATTTATACCAGTTAGGTTGACGTTCATTATAAAGGTTAAGGTTTTGCTATATTTAACCTTTCTTAAGTGTCTGAGAGTTTTATGGTCGTGGTCACTGCCTTTTAAAGGAGCTCTAACACATTTCAATCTATTGGGTCTCGTAGTTCTCATATTAGAATGGTATTGAATCTTAGAGATTGAAGTACCAATAAAGTTGTCATATTTCTACTTGCCAATATCAATTTCAATGTACAACAACTAAAGTACAATATGTATCTAAAGGGTGTCAAGCCTTAATGTGACCTAATAGCTAATTTCCGAACCATTCGGCTTAGATATGCACTTCGAATTTAAAAAATGTTTTTAAAATGGTAAGGCGTTTTTTTTTAAATGCTTTTCGAACCAAAATACCCATTTACAAAAATTTTAAAAATTAAATTTTTGTACGGTTCCTCGGTCTTATCACTTGTATATAGGAAAAGATGCAGTTCACAAAAATAAAGTAAATAATAGAAGTTCATTTTATTACGGTAAAACCTGGCCGAGTTATGCCTACATAAGTTTGAAGCATCCGAAATGCACAGAAAAGGGGGTCGTATATAAATGGAGTTTAGAGCACAGTAATTTACTATCTGCAGAAAAAGCAACAAAAAAAAACATTTTAAAAAAATTAAACCATCGTAGTAAACATCATAGATTGCAATTTGTATTACGGTTTGGCAAACAATAAAAATTAAATTAAAAAATTACAACTTGTATCGAAAAGATTAAAACAACTTGTTTTAACAAATAGCAGCAAAATAATACATGATTTGCTTTTCAAATTATAGCATATTGTGGAATGATGCTCCAATCATGCATCAGGGTTTTAATTATATCAGAATGACCAAATTAACTTAAATAATGGTGAAGGCACGAGACAAGCGAACACGTCTATTACAACTCCCAGTTTTATACAAGCCCTGAACAGCACGAGAAATTGCGCAATAAGATGGATGTCTTCGTGTGGGAAATTTAATGGCATAAAGTCTTGCTGCCTCTCACTTATTTCTATTACATTCCCCATAAAACAGTACCATTTCGCCGTTTCTTCATTTGTATACATCTCGTTCTCCCCTACTAGAATTCGTAACATTAAAATACGACTGTATGCAATTGCAAGCGAATACAAAACAAATTTTTAACGTTGGTTATGATCAGCAAAAACGCAGCAAATCACACTGAAGCCGTTGCATATAAGTCTGTTTTTTGGAAATCCTTTTGAAATGTTTTCTTCGTCCAAAATAATTTATTTTTTCTACGTTTTACACGTACACATAATAAACTTTATTTCTTATGTACTAAATTATTGTATTATTAACATATGCTTTTAAATTTAAAAATGATATACATAAGAGTGACGTGCAAGAGCGAAAGTTTCCTGTCAGAGTTCCAACTATTTTCACTTTGGAGATGGCCCCTTACTAGCTTCTTGAATATAGCCGGGAAAATACATATAAAGTATTATTTTGAAAGTTCCATAACTCGCCCAGTATTTATCGTATTAAAATGAAACTTTTTGTTTTTACTTTGTTTTTCTGTATTGTATCTTTTTCTATATATAAGTGATAGGACCTGAGGACCGTATAAAAATTAATTTTTATTATTTTATTCTAAATAGGTTTTTTGGTTAGAAAAGCACCTCAGAACATTCCTTACCTGTTTTAAAGCATTTTTCAAATTGAAAGTGCATATCTAACCCAAATGGTTCTGAATTAGCTATTGGTTCACATTAAGGCAGGAAACTCTGTATATTGCTGTTTACAAAAAATGCAACATGGTGGAGGAATCATCAGAATTAAATAAAATTTACTGTAAATATGACTTGTATTACTATATATAAAAGTGAGGAAATTAAAAAAAAACAATGCTAAATGTTCGCAATCAGTATTTGGTGTAGCCACAGTGTTCTGCAACAAGTGCTGGTATACGACGTTGCATGAAGTCAATCAGATTTTGAGTGACTGCTTGTGGAACAGAAATCCGTATTGCTTGTATTCGCTAAAAAAGTTCTTCGTTTAAGACTGCAGGATGCATGTCGCGAGCGAGATGCCGACCAAACCAATTCCACACGCGCTCAACAGGTGGCATGTCCGGTAAATAAACAGGTTAAGGAAGAAGCTGCATTTGTTGGGCTGAACAGAAGTCTCGAACAGACTTTGCAACCTGTGGACGTGCATTATGCTGCTGAAATATAGTTCCAATGATGTCTTGAAGGAAGGGAACAACTTCGGGTTGCATTACTTCACAGGCATACCTGTTGCTATTAGGATAACCCTCAATTACTAGCAATTTCGATTACCCATGATACGAAATCAAACCCCAAATCATAACTCTGAGTGTTAGACTACTATGTCGTAAATTATGTCTTCCACTGTCAGGTTTTCGAGTAGTTCGATGCTTGTCGTTCCACTGCTTCTAAGCTTGCACCCATATGGAACTGTTCTGCTACACAGGAGCTCCTATTGCACGATTTTAAAATCTTCCTCCTTGAATTCCGATAATTCTCTCCCATTCAAACTCCTTAAATTATTTGAGTTTCTCCTTACTTCGACGTGGAGGCATCCTTAGGTCTCATTAAACATTTACCACTAACAAATAATCCTTAACTATTTTCAACGTCGAGTTACATCTCTTTTTATACGCATTCAGAATCAATTCGGAGGTTGCAGCGATTGCCACGCATCCGCAGTGGCTGCGAAACTTTATTATTTTATGTAACTTTTTATAACTGATATTTTATGCAAAGTTTATTTAATTCTAAGAATTCCTTCATGGTTTTGCTTTTTTTACAAACATCAGTATTTATACAATACATAGTGACAATTAAATATCTTGTAAAGCAAATATTTTACGTTTTAGGATTGTACTAAGAGTAAATGTTTATAAATAGGCGATAATTTTTGTGTTCAAAACAATATTATGCATGTCTTTCCGTTACTCATCATTCCGAATTCAGGTGATTTAAATACTTTGATGACCAAAATAAATAATTGAAAGAAGATTGTTTTTAGTTTTATTTTTTAAAAACATAGCGTAATAATTTACATCTAGTCTCATATAATGTATAGATGATTGTTGATCTTGAAGACTTTTGAAGACTAGATCTAACAAAATCAATGAGTTTAAGAATGCCTTGATGTAAGAGTGAGTTTGGTTGCTGTAGAATTTGATAAGGAACATTTACAAAAATGCGAAACACCTTTGCGCAGTGCTTCTCAAACTTACAATCCTTGCAACCCAGTTTTCAATCACAATTTTAATCCCGCTCCTTTTCATATAATAAAAATGTATTGCGTGCAATAATAATTCACTGTTTGACTTTATATCTAACATACGACTTTAATCATAAACCGTACAAATTATCAACATAAGTATTAAATTCTGTATATAACAATGCTATGTGAATCACTAGTAATTTCTAAACTGGTTCTTAATTTAGTATTGTGGGCTTAGTTATCAAATACATTGTTTAGTACTGATAGATTCGTATGTATATTATATCACTGTAAATGTTTATTTTAGTTTTTATTATCACGGAATATATATTTTGTTTTGCTTCTTTTCAGTAAATTGGTAATTTTTAAAAATTTTTTTTGTCTTTTGGATATTCTCGCGCCCTCCTCGCAGGGTTATCAAGCCCTACTAGAGGGGCGCGCCCCGCAATATTAGAAGCGCTGACCTTTGCCAGAATTGCTTAGCTGTTAGAGGCGATCGTACACTCTAACATATTTTCCTCTTGGCTACTTCCAGATACTTAGCAGGACAAGTGACTAGTTTTCTCCTATATTGAGTGTCCATTTTCACTTTCTCCTGATATTTTTGCAATGTCTGGTTTTATTTGGTTTGTTTTTGTCATTTACTTGCAAAATAGTAATATTCATAATAATTTGTCACATTCCACAATTCGAAGATATAAATTGCTTTGACACTGCTATTCGCAGACTTCTTGGTTGCATGAGATAAGCATTCACTGTAATAAAATCATTAGCAAAAAGAAATGAAGACCAACACAAATAGTCTACCTGCTTTCCTTTTTCACACTTACTAATCCTGTAAGAAAGGGGTCCATTAATTTCTCTAAAGTACACAAGCAAAAGAATAAACAAAGGTTGAAGCTACAATTTTTATTTTTACTGGTTTCGTCATTAGAAACCTGACTTGAACAAAGACAGTTAAAATTTTTTAGACAGTGACTTTCCATAAAACTCAATCTAACTTATTAGAAAATTTTCACAATTGCAAGTGGTTTTCCTTATAATAGCTTTTACATTTACTCATTTTCAAAATTTTCAGTCATCATTTTGTTTGAAAATATAAAATGCAATTAAGTTTAAAACTTACAAGTTTATATATTTGAAAGCAAATTACAATTATTTATGAGAGTTAAATATTTCACCGAACTCAATAGTCGAGATAAATGAATCAGTTTATAGCGAACACAAATGAAGCACTATATTAAGTTAGTCAGAATAATGTGTAGACTTTTAGTACCTGCTATACGACTTACATTTAAATTGTTAACAGATATGTAAACATGGAACCATGTAGATTTTCCAAACGTCCATGAAAATGAAAACTGTTGAATGAAACAATAAGTGTCTAATATAAAATATTTATATTTTTGATACAAGTAAAATATACTCCTTACGTGCAATTAATAAAATCATTCACATGTAAAAAGATAAATATCGAAGGAAGATTCATTTTTCACAATACATAATCAATTTGTGCACTTGTACATATTTTAACATATATATGCATTTGTAAACGAAAATAATAGTATGCCAGGTGTTACAGAAAGCAAACAAGATTGTTCCAATAAATCATTGTATATATATTTACAGAATCAGCCCTTTGAGACATTAGCATTTTCTTAGTCGTACCCTACAGCAAAAAAGCACATCTGCATTAGGTGCTGCAATTGCTGGCAACCGTTCTGGAACTAGGGTTTGGAACGCCCCACAGGAGACACCACTTTGAATGAACTTCTTCAACTGAGGTAAAATAGGTCCCCTTTAAGGAAGATTTAACTTTTGTAATATAACATTTGTCTCTAAGTATAGAACAAAATTATTATATTAACATTATTATTATAATATATATAGATGATAAAACTGTAGGAAAATAGTTCCATGAAGCAAAATAAGGTGAATAAGGTGGATGTCCAATCAGAGTAATGTTTTTTTACACAGAAATTGCTTGACAAAAAGAGCCGTATCAGCAGGTTCTTGTCCTGTTACAACAGTCATCCATCACTCCAACATATGGACTTTTTCCCATTAATTTTTTCAATGCAATCTTTTTTAAATCTGCAAGACAAATGCAGTTGACATAGCACTGCAACGTGATAGTGTTGTTTAACAGTCTGACCACTGAGAACTATTTAACCATTACAATTTCATCAATATCGAAGAAGAAAATTAACATTATCTTGGAATTTGACAGTGACATGCACACTTTTGTGTGTGTTGGGGGTCCTGAGACTTCCACTACATCGACTGGCGCTTACTGTTTGGGCCATAGTTAAAATAATATGTCTCATCACATGTTACAAATGATTCCAACAAACACGGCTCGTTTGAAATGTCTTGTAACATGTGCAATCACACGTCTTTACACCACTGTTTTTAATCATCCGGAAATATTTTTGTGAAGAACCTACAAACGACTCTTAGACATCTTTCTCAATGACCGGCATGGTGTCTGTAACCTGATGTACTGGACAAGTGGTCAGCTTCATTTAGCTTGCAAATTGTGCCAGTATTCATTTCGTATATTTTGGACTTAAAACGATATTTTTGACGTATTTGGTTTCATTTTCTTTGTTATATATCGTTTTATTGTAAAAATCATTTTCTTTGTTATTTATTTTTTATTATAAAAAAATTCCATCTCTACGTCCATTAATTGGTTTTCATCAGTGTAAAATCTTTTATAGTTTTAAACAGCTTTGGCGCTCCTATTGTGACGACTCTTTACAAGTTTAGAAATCTGTTTAACGAATTGATTGCAGCAAAGCTTTTACGAAATGAACGACCATAACTTATGGGCTAACTCTTTAGTAGCGTCTACATTCTTAGTATAGATGATCTCTACCTATAGTATTATACCGTTCAGTCCATTCCTTAAAAATCCACATCCCGCTGATGGAAATACTAACAACTTCAATAGATCTAGAATGCTTTGGTCCTGTTATGGGACGACTGCTCTTGAATCAGAAATTCATTGAGTAGATCAACTGCATCGAAGCCATCAACGAGATAATGACCAATACTAATAGGCTAACTCCTTCGCCTCAAGACACTCAGCAAGCTTGCAAGAAAATAATCAATTACTCTCACGAAGGCAGTACACTATTTGAAAAGGAATGTGCTATTTTATATATTCAGCTAGTTTAGTTATTAAGAAAACTGACAAATAGCGAGCAGAATAAATTCGTTTCCAACTTGCTTCTTGATCTGAATTGATTTATTAGTAAAATTTCACAATTACGAATGCTGTTCTTTAATCTGCGTTACCGCTTTACTGGTATCCACTTTATTAATCTTCAGTCATCGTAAGCTTTCTAAACATTTAGTTTAAATGCCTAGAACTACTTTCAATATTTAAAAGCAAATTGGATTTTTGATGCAAATTAAGAATTTCACGAAATTCAACATTTGACATGAATACATCAATTTGTAGGGAAGACAGAGGGATATATATTTTTACTTTAACTTTTAATAACTTGTAAATTCAAACTTTCTAACAATGCTACTTAGGAACGTATTAGTCCCGTACGAACACCGTGTACCACTTTCACAGAAGGGAAAGCCATTTAAAGGTAAAAATAAAAAGACTGCTTTAATAATTTATTATTGGTCTCAGACAAAGAAACCTCTCAAGAATCGTAGTGTGATTTTTGCTGCGGCGAAAAAATCTGATACCTAGAGTAAAATTTATTTCTATAATTTTATAATTATAAGTGGTCTGTCTATTTCGAGTGTTTGCTTTTTCAGCAAGATTTCATTTTTAATTTTAAAACGATTTTTAATTTAAAAGTATAAATAAACTTTAAATGCAATAAAATAAATTAAATGTTCAATATATAAAAACCTTTTTGGACGTCAAATATAGTAGATTTTCTGGAATTCAGTACTACAAATTAATATATCTGTTTATAAAATGGATGGACAATATTAATTTATTTAATTTAAATACATTAGAAATGTTTATGTGGTAAAAGTCTAGATGCGATTACCGTTTACACTCAACTAAGTAAAGTTAGAGCGTCTTGTCGATGTTCCGAAAGTCATGGGAATGTAAAAAATTGAATTTAATTGAAATATTTTCTAACTACCCCTAAACATCTTGCCTAAATCCATATTTACGGATATAACTTTGAGACAAGAATATTAAACTCGAATCATCTCTTCTATAATACGGGAGACAGTGGCATTTATGCACAAACTCATGAAACGCGGTTCACGAATTCGTGATAAAATCCACTGGGCCACCTTCTACTCAGATTGTTTGCGAATGAAATACATGTAAATAAGGCTATTTTAAGAATACTTGCTTTTATATCATGATTCTCCACGACGGTAAAATGATGTACTACAAAAACAACAACATTTCGAACAAGAATTTTTAAAAGATTTTAGCACTTGAGGTATGCATTCAATATTAGTGTTATTGTTTCGTTTTTACTCTTTCCTTGAGAATGTAATATCTATGTAGGATCTAAATTGTAGTGGAGTTCTTACGCATTGAATCAGATATGGCTCGTGGATCTGAAGTTAGCATGGTGTGGAAACTTATAATTAGAGTTCGAATTCATGCACCAAAATTTTTATTCGAGAAAATCGGTTAAAAAAAACTTCAGAAACGATTAAATTAAAATAAGGATACGAGTAAATAGCACAGGATAGTTACTTTGACAAAGCAAGATTTGTTTTTATAAAAGAACATAATTTTCTAAAATTTATATTTTTAAAATTATATAAATATATTATATGCATGTACTCTGTTTCTTAAACGCAATTGTGTATACTGAAATGAAATTTTCCGAATATTCTTAAAACCTCTAGCCAGAAATCAGATATCGTTAAAAAGATGACAGTTTTAAATACATTTATAATGATGTTTGTTAAATAGTAAACATTTGTCTTTGCACAATTTAAATATATTTACAAAAAAAACACTGTAGTACATATAAAAGTGTCTAATTAATATACACAAAAAACCTTGAGTCTTTATGTTTAATAGTTTCTGAAAAAAATGTATTGAATGGTACATGAAAAGTAACGTTTATTACATTTGATGCAATTTCTTTTAAAAAAGTAATTCATATTTAAATAAGTGTATGAAACAAGTAAAATATTTAAATGTATATGGTATTGCAGTTTCAGGTATCCGACTACCCTGCATTGCTGAATTTGGCCAAAAAATTAAAACAATGTTTTAATGATTTTACTTTTTAGACAATCTTAACTGCTTTATATAAGTACGTAGTTTATTATTTTCCATTCACTAGAACAAAAACTAGAAGTGTTTGAGTAAAATGAGATGCCGTTACTTTAAGCAAGATATGACATACTGTAAAACGCGTTTCATTCGAAAGTGTGTGTTTTTTAATTGCTAAACTGGAGAACGATTGGTAAAAAAGTTTTGAAAATAATTAACTGCAATTCCTTGTGATGTTCAATATAAAATCAGCTTAACCGTTATTGAGATCTGATACTTTTAGAAATACCAATTGCATGTGAATATACAAAACATTAAATAAAACTTTCGAAAAATGCCTTATAATCACTTATTTCCAAATTCTTACTTTTAAATATTAATACATTATTACAAGGCTCTCATGATTTTTAATTTTCACTTTTGATGTTTGTATTACATCACAGTTCAAACTCCTTCAAAAATTGATACAGATTTTGAGAAAAATAATGTAAATATGACAAAACATCTTCTGAAACGAAAACTGAAAAATGCTATGAATGTATTTTCTGGGCAATATAAGTGAAATAGGAAACAATAAAGTCTTAAAATAAAAAAGTATAGGATAATTAGTAATAAAATGGGACAAATACTTGTTGTAATTCATAGTTTTTGTGAAGTGATATTTCATATTGAATTTGCATATATCTTCTAAATTGTGTTTTTAAAAATGCTTGTTCCTTTTTCTGAGAACCTATTCATGGGACGCACTTGCAATCTTCACTGAATATTACTCATATGTAAATATATATTTTGTAGTGTGCTTTTATTAATATTCTCATAATAGTTTTTTTTAAAAATCAGTTATCGTTAAAAAAAAAGACTTGTTTCAAAAAATTAATAAGGATACTATTACGATGAATATTTTTGAAAAAAGCTAAACAATATATTTTAAAAAGTTCACTTCAGTATAAATAAAAAAATGTCTAATACAAATAAAATTTTAAATCTGTACATTTAATAGTTACTGAGAAAAAGGTACAAAAAATGCTCAATATTAAATTGTCGGTATATGCGGTACCAAGTAAATATCATAAATTATTGGTCTCTGTGAGGGATTCCTTTCGTGAGTTGTTACGAATTAAATTGTTGCGCATGCGATTGAAACCACAAAACAAAAATAATTTATTTACAAAATTTTTAACTATAAGTAGTTTTTTTTTCTACGTGATTCCTTTTTTCAGCCAGGCTTTCTTTTAAAAAATTGTTTATATTTTTAATTTTGAAGTATTCATTGCCATTAAATGAAAAAAAAACTTATATTTTACTTATGTTCGGAATAGTTTATTTTATATGCAGTTTTTTTACGTTATGCGAAATTTATAAAAACGATTCCAAATTAATGCATGTTAAGCCATTAAATACATGAATTATTGACCTCTATTCCCTAATTCTGCATATATTATCACGGAAATCGAATTATTTCAAAAATGTCTTACAATGTAGCACGCTGAATCGTATTGGTAAATAGGTTTGGTACGATACAGGTAAGAGATTGTTGACCTCTGTTCTTTACCCTTACTTCTCAGTATGAAAAATTTATCGATTAACTGATTGATTATATAAGGAGCTTCACTTTTACAGGCAGCACTTGATGTACTTAGGATGGATTGTAAAATTGTAAATCGCGTTCATGTACTGGTGGTGACTTTAGAATGCTTACTTTCTCATAGTTTTTCTAGAGTATCCTAAGGGTGTAGTCTTGAAAATGAAGACTTAACCCTTAGAAAGAATTGTTTCCGCCTTTAACACAGAATTCACGGCCTCGCCTAAAGCTTTGCGGACAAAAAAATTGTATTTATTCCTTTTAAATGCAAAAAATTCCTTTAAATATTCAATTGGAAACAATTTAAATGTAAATTATATATTTAATTGAATTCAGGGTATGTGAAAATAATACAAGCATTTAAAACTGGACCGAAAATTTTAATTTATTTTCTTTGACTATTCTTAAAATTTTGATTTGATAAAAGCTCAGATTTAATTCTAGACTGCCAATCAACAAAGTAAAATTGTTGAATTTTATCGATTTTCCGAAAGACATAATTATTTTTTTACTTAATTGAACACTCTCTCTTATCTAAAACTTTATCTTAACACCTTATTTCAATTGCCACAATTCTTTTCTAAAAAAAAATTGAACCTACACATAATTAATCTGTGTCTTACATACATGAAGGGGGAATGCACTAAAATATGATATAATGATCTTTCGTTGCCAAATACGTGTTATCCGAGAACTTTAACGACAGGAATGTGAGCAACTTAGATTATTAAAAGAGTAATTGTCTTAATACCGTCGGTGCACTTTTTTTACAAAATAACCGTCTTGGAAAAACAAAAACGAATCCTTTTCTATGCGATGGAACAAAATTTCCAAATTTATACCAGTTAGGTTGACGTTCATTATAAAAGTTAAGGTTTTTATATATTTCAACTTTCTTAAGTGTCTGAGAGTTTTATGGTCGTGGTCACTGCCTTTTAAAGGAGCTCTAACACATTTCAATCTATTGGGTCTCGTAGTTCTCATATTAGAATTTTATTGAATCTTAGAGATTGAAGTACCAATAAAGTTGTCATATTTCTACTTGCCAATATCAATTTCAATGTACAACAACAAAAGTTCAATATGTATCTAAAGGGTGTCCAGCCTTAATGTGACCTAATAGCTAATTTCCGAACCGTTCGGCTTAGTTATGCACATCAAATTTAAAAAATGTTTTTAAAATGGTAAGGCGTTTTTTTAAATGCTTTTCGAACAAAAATACCAATTTATAAAAATTTTAAAAATTAAATTTTCGTACGGTTTCTCGGTCCTATCACTTGTATTTAGGAAAAGATGCAGTTCACAAAAATAAAGTAAATAATAGAAGTTCATTTTATTACGGTACAACCTGGCTGAGTTATGCCTACATAAGTTTGAAGCATCCGACCTGCTCAGAAAAGGGGGTCGTATATATATGGAGTTTAGTGATCAGTAATTTACTATCTACAGAAAGAGCAAAAAAAAAATTTTTTTAGAAAAATTAAAAAATCGTAGTAAACATCATAGATTGCAATTTGTATTACGGTTTGGCAAACAATAAAAATTAAATTAAAGAATTACAACTTGTATCGAAAAGATTAAAACACCTTGTTTTAAAAAATAGCAGCAAAATAATACATGATTTGCCGTTCAAATTATAGCATATTGTGGAATGATGCGCCAATCATGCATCAGGGTTTTTATTATATCAGAATGACCAAATTAACTTAAATAATGGTGAAGGCACGAGACAAGGGAATACGTCTATTGCAACTCCCAGTTTTATACAAGCGCTGAACAGCATGGGAAATTGCACAATTAGATGGATGTCTCCGTGTGGGAAATTTAATGGCATAAAGTCTTGCTGCCTCTCACTTATTTCGATTATATTGCCCATAAAACTGCCCATTTGGCAGTTTCTTCATTTGTATACATCTCGTTCTCCCCTACTAGAATTCGTAATATTAAAATACGACTGTATGCAACTGCAAGCGAATACAAAACAAATTTTTTGAACGTTGGTCATGATCAGCAAAAACGCAACAAATCAGACTGAAGCCGTTGCATATAAGTCTGTTTTTTGGAAATCCTTTTAAAATGTTTTCTTCGTCCAAAATAATTTATTTTTTCTACGTTTTACACGTACAAAGAATTAACTTTTTCCTTATGTACTAAATTATTGTATTATTAACATATGCTTCTAAATTTAAAAACGATATACATAAGAGTGACGTGCAAGAGCGAAAGTTTCCTGTCAGAGTTCCAACTATTTTGACTTTGGAGATGGCCCCTTACTAGCTTCTTGAATATAGCCGAGAAAATACATATAAAGTATAATTTTCAAAGTTCCATAACTCGGGCAGTGTTTATCGTATTAAAATGAAACTTTTTGTGTTTACTTTCGTTTTGTGTACTGCATCTTTTTCTATATATAAGTAATAGGACCTGAGGACCGTAAAAAAAATCAATTTTTTTTCTTTCTAAATAGGTGTTTTGGTTATTAAAGCATCTAACTACATTCCTTACCTGTTTTAAAACATTTTTCAAATTGAAAGTGCATGTCTAACCCAAATGGTTCGTGGGAATTAGTTATTGGTTCACATTAAGTCTGGACACCCTGTATATTGCTGTTTACAAAAATGCAACACAATGAAGCAATCATCAGAATTAAATAAAATTTACTGCACATACGACTTGTATTAGTATAAAAAAGTGAGGAAATTAAAAAAAAATCATTTTAAATGTTCGCAATCAGTATTTGGTGTAGCCACAGTGTTTTGCAATAAGTGCTGGTATACGACGTTGCATGAAGTCAATCAGATTTTTGAGTGCCTGCATGTGGAACAGAAATCCATATTGCTTGTATTCACTGCTAAAGGTCGTTGTTTAAGCTGCAGGACGCATGTCGCGAGCGAGATGCCGACCAAACAAATTCCACACGCGCTCGACAGGTGGCATGTCCGGTAAATAAACAGGTTAAGGAAGAAGCTGCATCTGTTGGGCTGAACAGAAGTTTCGAACAGACTGTGCAACCTATGGACGTGCATTATGCTGCTGAAATATAGCTACAGAGATGCCTTGAAGGAAGGGAACAATTTCGGGTTGCATTTCTTCACAGGCATACCTGTTGCTATTAAGATTACTCTCAATTACTAGCAATTTCGATTACCCATGATACGAAATCAAACCCCAAATCAGAACTCTGAGTGTTTGACTATTATGTCCTAAATTATGTCTTCCACTGTCAGGTTTTCGAGTAGTTCGATGCTTGTCGTTCCACTGCTTCTAAGCTCACACCACTATGGAACTGTTCTGTTACACTTGAGCTCATACTGCACGATTTTAAAATCTTCCTTCTTGAATTCCGATAATTATCTCCCATTCAAATGCCTTAAATTGTAAGAGTTTCTCCATACTTCGACGTGGAGGCATCCTTATCTGTCATTAAAAGTTTGCCACTAACAAATATTCCTAAACTATTTTCAACGTTGCGCTACATCCCTCTATTTATACGCATTTAGAATCAATTCAGAGGTTGATGTGATTGCCACGCTTGCGCGGTGGCTCCGAAACTTCACTATTTTACGTACCATCCTATAGTTGATATTTTAGGCAAAATTCATTTAATTCTAAGGATTTCTTCATGGTGTTGCATTTTTTGCGATCATCAGTATATATACATTACATAGTGACTAGTAAATATCATGTAAAGCAAATATGTAAACTTTTTATGATCGCACTGATATTAAATGTTCATAAATAGCCGATAATGTCTGTGTGTTGAAAACAATATTATACATGGCTTTCCGTTACTCATCATTCCGAATTCAGGGTTTATAAATACTGTGATACCCAAAATAATTAATTTAAGGAAGGTTGATTTTAATATTATTTTTTAAAAACATAGCGTTATAATTTACATCTAGTCTCATATTATGTATCGATGATTGTTGATCTTTTAGTGGACACCTCTGCTTCCGTCTGATGTAATTTGTGTGGATGTACCTAAATTTCTCGTTGAAGATATTAGCATAAAATAGTTTTGAAACTTCATAGTTTCAGCCAAACCTAGTTTTTTTATTTCTTTGCTTTCCTGTCATTAATAAAGAGAGTCGCCATCATGTAGAAAATAACATTAGAGGGCGAATAGTTAGAAAATTCTAGGTGAATGAGTCGTAGACTACCTGCTCATGGTTTCAAGAAATGCAGGAACCAACTCCGGAAACAGTTAGCAAAGCTAGGAACCAGGGTCATGATTGAATCTGAACAGCAATTTAAAATCAATTTTCATATGCAGATAATACAGAAGTCCAAGTAAGCCCTTAAACGTTTAGAACCATTTATGTCAGTGTTTATCATAGTGTGGTAACAAAAATTCCTGAAAACACTCATTTTTTAGCGTAATTTTTGTGTTTGACTTCATTTTTCGTTGTGAAGTTATCGCACTATCTTAAATATTGTTATTGATTTTAATGTATTTTTCATGCTGATTTCAAATCTGTTTGTAGATTTCATCTAAATTATATAGTTTCATTGATATGTTGAAAATCCTTGACAAGAAAGCACAAGGTCACTGTAAGAATAAGTGAGTGTGTGTTTCCACCAATGAAATGCTCCGTTATTTCAGACAATCAGAGAGCAGTAGCGATAAAGGGTTGAAAGAAAAAGGTGAAACGTGGTTTATTGTATTGAATGCAGTTGTGTGCTTGTGGAAAGTAGTGTATTGAAAGCAGTTTGAAGTGCGTTTGTGGAAAATATTGGAATTATGGCTAAATTTTCATATCTGCCAGAGAATAAAAGGTACAAAATAATACATTTGAAGGAAGAAGGTTATTCTATACGCCAAATTGCTGCTAAAGTACCATGTGGCCTTTCTACTGTTGTGAGAACTTTGAAAAGAATTTCTGAAACAAATTTTATTGTCGACAGGGGGCGATCAGGACGACCCAGAAAAACATCTTTATGTGAAGACAGGTTATTGCACAGCATTTCACTTTCAAACATAAAGCTTAATTCGTCGCAAATTTTGAAACAATGGACTTTGACATCAAATGTGAGTGTGTGCCCAAAAACTGTTAGAGGAAGACTGCTTGAAATTGGGTTACGAGGCAGTAAAGCGCGCCCAAAACCATTACTGAGTGAATTTCAACGTAAGAGGCGATTGAGGTGGGCAGGGGAACATTTATTATGGACTATTAAAGACTGGAGAAAGGTAATATTTAGTGACCAGGAGTCAGATTTGTATTTCTTGCAACCCAAGTAGTGCCTATGTAAGACGACGCACTCATGAGGAATTCAGCCCTCAGTGTCTGAAACCTACAGTAAAGTACCCGACAAAAGTGATGGTATGGGGTTGTATGTCTTCTCATGGTGTTGGAAGACTTCACATCATTAGCGGAACAGTGAAAGCCATCGATTACATTAAAATACTACAAAATCAATTGCTACCAACGGCGAGAGATCTTTTGGGGGATTATTCATGGATTTTTCAGGACGATAACGCCCCTTGTCATCGTGCAATGTAGTCCAGAAATGGTTGAAAGACCATACTGTGAATAGAATGAACTGGCCGGGACAGTCTCCCGACCTTAATCCGATAGAGAACTTATGGTTTAAAATTGGTTATGAAATTTCAAAGAAAAAAACCTTCAAACAAACGTGAATTATTTGAAGCTTTAATGTGTTCCTTCAATCATATTGTCTCGAAAGATCTTCTTTTGAAATTGGTGTATTCCATGCCAAAAAGATGTAGAGCCGTAATTAAAGCAAACGGCTGGCCCATAAAATATTGATTTTCTAACATGCGACAACAATGTAATTTTCAAAATGCTTATTAAATATACCGTATTTGTCAATTTTCATGTTATTTTTCTTTGCATATTATGTTATTCTATATTGTTTTATTCTGCCCATATTTCACATTATTGTGTTCAGGCAGATGAACTCCAAAAAATATTTTAGTCGTTAAGACACTAGTAGTAGATTTCAAATCAGCATGAACAAATACATTAAAATCAATAACAATATTTAAGATATTGCGATACTTTCACAACGGAAAATGAAGTCAAACACAAAATATACGCTAAAAAATAAATGTGTTCAAGAATTTTTGCCACCACTGTACATTTCTTTATATTTGCGAATCAATACTCAATTAAAATATTTTTATCACTCCAGCTCCCATATTATAAATATGTATTAAAAAGAATAATACTATACTTTCACTCGTAAGTTTCAATAATAATTTAAACTCTTAAATGTCACCGGCGTATGTATATATATCTCTCAGCTGAAGTGTTAATTGCCCGGGACGTAAATATATATATATGCATTTATCGAAGTTATTCTGTTTGCATTGCTATCCATAAAATTTTTCCGAAGATTTTTAGATGTAATAGAAAGTCCTTGACACATGCTTGGGGTGAATTCATCTCTCAGAGTTTTTTTTTTCTCTTCCACCCTTCTTCCTAATCCTTCATATACGTGAGCCTGCGTGGAAAATGGTGGCAATGGAAAGCAAATCATTTA
This sequence comes from Trichonephila clavata, assembly GCA_019973975.1. Taxonomy (NCBI): domain Eukaryota; kingdom Metazoa; phylum Arthropoda; class Arachnida; order Araneae; family Nephilidae; genus Trichonephila; species Trichonephila clavata. Next base: position 22,432 of record BMAO01020285.1, read on the forward strand.
TGTTTTAATCGACAGTTAAGGTAATAAACCTTAAACATTGCAAATTATCAAAATAAGGTTTAATATGTGTATATAATTTTACATATGATAAACCCTTGGGGTCACTGCTAATTATTTAAGGGGTCTTAGGGGTGTTAACAATTTTTTTTTTCGAATTTTCGAAAAAAATATACTTGTTCTTCATTTTTTTCTGAACATTTTGATACTAACCACGTGACAATACTCTAAAAACTTCGAAAGTTATTCAAAAATTGCAAAGCAATTTAGTCATAACAACTTTTAAATGGAAGATGCCGCCCATTTATTTTTAAATTTATGCATACCTTTCATTTTTCTGTTTTAATAAGCCTCATGAAATATTTTAAGCGCTTGAGTTGATCAGAAGAAGCCTGCAACTCAACACATTCATTCTGCCGTGTTTTGATTCTGTTGTGTTTACTTTAGTACACGTTTTTTTAAAAGCTTATCTAAATCGAAGATATGTGTTGTTTTATTCTGAAAAAATCGTTGGGCAATCGTCCGAAATAAATATTTAAAGGTAAGTGACTCACATGTTACAGATATGAAAGATACGAGGAAGTGTGTAGAATTGAAAAGTAACAAGTAAGTGTGCCGAAAATGAAAAATGCTTCTAGTAAAAACTTTCAGGAATTCAGACTTCATTAAAGTCAAATCTTGTTAAGGTAAGTGAAAACTTGAAAGAATATCGTATTTTTGATTTTATTTCAACCTTTAGCTCTATTTTGTCAGTATCATGCTGTTTAAAAATGTCATAAAACCTATTAACAATTAATGAAAAATCCACTTGTGGTTTATGTTCCAATTTTGAAATACATTGTTGTAAAAACTGTGGGAGTATTTGTACTTTTTCAAGCTGTGAAAACATTGGGAATAAAAATAATGCTCCAGAAATTAACAGAAGATCTATTTTAGCAATGAGATGCATAGGTCAAGGTTTAGAGTCATTAAAAACTTTTGTTCTGTAATGAGTCTTCCTAATCCTGTTGAACAAAAATCATATGATGTTATTAATAATAATACTTCACTTGTTATGAAGGAAGTCGCCGAAGAAAGCATGAACAGGGCAGCTGTCGAAGAAAATTCTTCGTTACCTGATAACATTTTAACGGTAAGTGGTGATGGGACCTGGAAGACGAGAGGACATTCATCGTTGATTGGAGTATGTACTCTAATGGGGCCGAAACAGGTAAGGTTTTGGATAGGGAAGTGTCCTCATTTTGCAAATGAAGCGACAGTTATAAAGGGGTAAATTTGGTATCAAGTACAATAAATGGAAAAGAGCGCATAGATTTCACGTAGAAAAAATTATTCTGGCTCTGTTGGTAAGATGGAGGTTGACGGGATGTTGAGGATTTTTAGTCGATCAGAACAGCTTCACAACCTGAAATATTCGAACTACATAGGAGATGGCGACACAAAACATTCAATGCCTTTCTGAAAACAATCATACGGCGATGCCATCTTATTCAGAAAATAGAATGTGTAGGCCATGTGAAAAAGAGAATGGGTACAAGGCTTAGGAAGCTTAAATTATTATATGGTAAGAAAAATTATCTGATGGTAAAACTATAGGCGGTAAAGGTAGGTTAACTGGATTTTTTTGATAAGCTTGCGCATTACTATGGTAATGCTATTCGATGCAATTCTACTAGTGTAAGGAAATGCGGAAAGCCATTTGTGCTGTTTGGGGTCATTCTTGCAGCACCGATGATGAACCGATGCATGATTTTGTCTTACAAATCCATAATAGTATAATAGTGTAAGGATATAATGCCGAAAAACTAATAATAAACTCATAAATTTATAAACACAACCCTCAGTTGCGAAAGCTGTTCGAGATGTAATTAAGCCTGTATTTTGCAGACTTTATCTCATCTGGCACTCCTGAAGAAATGCTTAGGAGGTAAGACACAGAATCTAATGAAAGTTTAAATTCATTAATCTGGAAGTTTTGTTCGAAGACGATTGATTCTAGCCGATTGATTGATGATTGCAGAGATTGCTGCAAATCTAGCAACCAGCATTTTTAATGATGGAAATCAAATACTTATTACTATTTTAGAGAAATTTGGCTTAAAATTAACAAAAATGTTTGTGTGTCCCTGGCTGAACGTGACAATCGTTGAATCTTTACGTCAAGAAAGAGGAGCTCAACGTCATCGTTTGAAGCTTGGAGAGA